>WUAW01028818.1:2640-13832 GCA_017165845.1 Thaumetopoea pityocampa | reverse complement strand
GTTATTGTAGAATATCTAATGGAAAATAAAGAAGTTCAACTTTTTCGAGTGCAGTAAATCTATAAATCTATTAAGTATATAAAATAATTGTATTATTTTATAACTTTAGTGATATATTTAAAGTTGTAGACTGACTATTGTACTCTAACGATACTGTACTATACGAGTATATTAATTACAAATTTAGTGACTGCGTTTAATAACGCATTACTGGCAGCAGATATTTTAACAAATATCTGCTACCAATAATGTGTTAAATATAATTCGTTTTCAACAATGAAAATAAAATTTCTCTTCCTTTAAGATACATTGCAGTCGGCGAAGAACTAAGTTCCGCGTTGTGCTGCACGTGTTTACCGTCAGAAGCTTCGTTGTAACTATCTTGTACTGCTTAATATGTTTAGTTGTATTTGCTTAGTGTACTCTTTCCATTAGTGTGTGAATTAATATTGTGTTATGTATATCTGCTTGAAAATCGACAAGAGATGGAACGAGATGAATTCTAGAGTAGAAACTTTGCACATGTAAGGGCCTCCTTTCTTCTAAACAGAACAATGATTTGCTTAAGGTGTCTTGAGGGGAACAGATGTATACAGCTGAAGGTGGAGGTATACGATTAACTCAAATGTCATTCTCTAGAAGGAGCCTGTTTTGCGGTACTACAATCTTACCTAAATAGGCTATTTTTTGGATGTAATCTGTCAAAAATTTTCGCACATACCTAATGGTTCAGTAGTATACTTTGATAAGAGTTCCTCAAATTTTGAAGGTTCAAAAAATACTTCCCGATTTACGGCGTCTTTCCCTTTCAGTGTAAAATTTGCTGGTAGTCCATTGTCTGGATCCGTCTAACGTAATCTCTCACAAAATAATAGACTGATTAAACAGACTGGGGTAACAAGGTCGATTGATAATAGATGGTGTTTTATTAAAAGGGGCCTACATCCTTTCAAAAAAGTATATTTATGGTTGTGTAAGTGCTGCCGTGTAGTGCTGCTAGCACCGCCAACTGGACCGGTGGAGGTCAGTTCAAACGGAGCACTGCACAGCGAGCCGGGACTCGTAAGCGCGCGCCTGCGTGACTAGAGCCCGTAAGCATTGCTTTGACATAACCGACATAGATAAGCCACCTACGAACCTAAATGAAATTCCGTCTCTGCAAATGTCATCATGTAATACATATATATTTATATATGTTTTATTAAATATCAATATTTAAAACTTTATCAATGAATATGCAAAAAAAGCCCAGAGCGAATTATTTTATATATGACACAATTCAACTTATAAGTCTCATTCTGTTCCGTATTTCGGTTGGTTAGTTTTCTGCGTGTGGGCACATTGGCTCATCAACCAATGAGAGGGTAGCTAGACAGGCTAGCCAACAAAAGCGCACCTACCTTCAAAAATCAATCTACAAAAAAGTGACGTCGTAGCTACACACAAAACACAGTTGGTGCTTACTTAGATTCTACGCAAAAGGAAAACTATTACCAGAAGTACACAACGAAGTGCTAGCCACCAAGACTCCTGCTCTGCAGACCAGGTTAGTGACCAGTGTTGTCTTCCGTGGAGTCTAACCACCGGAATAGTAGGAAACGTTTTCCTCAGGTGAACCGTGTTCCACTGGCTTCGCCCACTAGGGATTGTCCTATGTAATACAGTCCACACTCTTGTCCGTGACAAATGCGGGGGTTCGTGATCCCATAGCTTCGTAGGCATATTAATTTGAATGCTTAATATCTTAGACCCTTGGTCAAATGATGAAAACAGGTAAATTTGATTCAAATAACTGTAGACTTACGAAAACAACATCTACTTTATTTTAATTTTATTAGAAATTAAGTGAACAAACACAAAAACTATAAGTGATCATCTTAAAAAAGAGAGTTGGCCCTTAATCAACAACTGACACCTTCGAACATATAGGTTCGAACATATACACAACATATTCGAGCTTGACAGAACTACTTAGCAAGTAATCACTATACGAACAACTTTGTCGACTTCGAGCGATATAAGTAATAATATGGCTGGATGAAATGTTTATTTGGACCAATTGTCTGGCGTTACACAGAGTATATTGTCTCGCCATAAATATTTTAGTATCTATTAAACTACGTAAAAATATATGAATACAGATAGGTAAGATAAATAAAAGCTGAATAATAAAAGCTGGGGTATACAGTGAAGATGAAGATTACAGTCAATGCATGGATGCAACTCCTTTAGTGTTCTAGGAAGGAATTTTTCTAATACTGACCTGTGCAAGAGACTTCGACAGGAATATTAAGGGTAAAAAGATCCTTATCTGCAGTGACAGCTATGTTACTATTAATGCTCTCGGCCCCTACAGAATGGACTCCGGATCTATTAGACTTGGCAAGGGTTTGGGCTTCATGAAATGGTAGTAGATTGTTATTGATTTACGAAAACTAAATATAAAATTGGTTGCAAGTTTCAGTTAGGCGAAAAAAATTCCAGAAAGTCCTCAATCTTCATTTTCTTCCGCCTAACTAAAATCTGCATAAAACATGAATTCTAAAAAAAAATAACAAACATTCGTTTTAATGAAAGAGCTAATTACTTTTCCAAACAAATCTTGAGTATTTTTTTCTCCAATAACTCATAATTGCCTTTTTCTTGAAACTCCCAGCTGCTTTTAAATTCCGGCAATTAGTCAGGGCGGATCCTATGCAAATCACCCGTTAACAACCAACTTTTATTGTTCGTTTAAAGGGTGACATTTTATGCGCGATGAGATTCGTGGAGTAATGCTACTTGTTTTTCTTGAGTCTCTAATAAATTGTCTTAGTTAACATCTCATCATTCAGTACTTACATTATTTTGTACTGTAAATACATAAAACTAATTGGGTTCTATAAATTAGAATAAAATGATTGTTATAAGAAATAGTATAGTTATTTCATTGGTATATAACCATTCGGCCATGAAAATGAAAGAGTGACCAAAGAAAGGGTGCGGCAGAGACTTCGGACATACAGAGTTTAAATTGGAAATTAAAGTTTCTATGAACGAATGATACAAAAAGATATTCTGGATGAATTTTAATTTAATTATCTGTAGTAAACTGTACCTTCTGTTAATGTCGGCATTAAAAGGAACTGATATTTTTTACCGCCCAAAGTCCGGAGCGGGGCCGGCAGCTGAGGCGGCCGTTATTATAATCCGTCCGTCCGCCGTGACGTGACACGGGTCTGACCATGAATAGCTGATGTTTACACACAGCTTACCTTATTATGAAGTATTCAAGATAGAAGTCTGTGTAGACAGATTTTTTGTGTCGTAACAAACGGGCTTGTAACTTACCCGATGTGAGTAACTACTGTCGGCCATTGACGTATACAAACAATTTGAGGCAAATACGTACAGTCTTCAAATTCACAAGTAGACGCGTTGATATTGCGGCGACGCTAATGCAGTAAGATAAACATGAACATGTATTACCTCATTGGAAAAAATTATAAGTAATTAAATCATTTTATAAACGTACCACAGGGTGAAAACATTTGGGTAGGTTTAAAACCCCTGGCTCGGACCCAATTTTGACATTTTGAACACTTTTTCGAAATTTCTAGAGTACAAGAAACGAAGAAGATAAAGTGAAGAGTAAAGAAGTATGAATAAGAACAGACGAGGAGACAGCGCCGCGCGAAGGTTGTGCGTACGGCGCGCCGCGAGTCGGCGCGTGGGCACGGACCTGTGCGAGACCAGTGACCCTAGGCGTGCGCCCCATTGACGACGCGCTGGTGAGCTGATTCATTGCGCGCGGTGTTGATTTGTAACAAAATAAAGTACAACTATCTCTGCATTATTTTTCTTCCAGTCGCCGTACCCATTTCTCGTAACAATATTTTCAAATATTTAATTTTTGTGCTTCATGTGTCTGCTGGACTTTATCATTTTACAGTAAGCAGCTGTGTGGAGAGTACTAATACTGGCGGTAGATCAGAAGTCCACCACTACCTCGGTGCTCGCTCCAATGGGCTCGTGCACTAAAAGTTCTGTCACCAGTAAATTTTACAGTAACACACTCAGTTCTTTTTATTCACAGGTGTAAATAGAGTTCACTTTACTGCACGAATGATAAAAGCATATAACATGATTATTTATTTAAAAAGAAAACTTACTTTTTGGATGGTTTTATTACCATTTGTGATTTATTTTAGACAACTTTAAGCTAAAAAATATTCTACGATTGAATCAAGGTGGAGTTCAGTGATGTGCACCTTATTACTATAATTTTCAATAAACACAAATATCAGCTGATAAGAGGAATATCATGATGACCATGACGATTATTCATAGTTTATGTTCTTACTTGTGTGCTCATATCAGCAGTATATATAAATTTATATTATTATCCTAAATAAAACGAGTCCGCGGATGGAGCCGTGGGCAGCACTAGTATTATAAATTTAATAATTTATTTACTATTTGTATGATTGTTACATTATCAGAGTTCTTATATTTGAAATTTATTTATTTTATCTTTATTTTACCTGTATAATTTCCTCTTACATTGGTTCGTTAATATCTCGATGAAATTTGTTATACTAAAAATATACCTCAGTTTGCCCCTCCCCGGATAATAGGCATAAGAGTACACTTATATAAAAATTGAGGGCAGTATGGTATTTCTATAAAAGTATCTAGTTGCAAGGTTCATCTTCAAAGTGAGCAACAATAAATCCCCTAACTTAAAAATATAAAAAAAAAATCACAGTTTGGTGTCCAAATACCAACTAACGTTTTATTACTATACACCAATCGAGCATACTATAAATAAAATGTTAATTATTACCAGTTATATTTCTAGTTATGGTCAAGGTCAACGTAGAATCGAATAAAAAGAATAAACATAGAAATGAAAATACACGAAATAAATACTTGTACACTGTTCATTGTATTTCTGCATTTGGCGGATGCCGCGCCAGTATTGAAAAAGAAAAAGATGGATGTAGCTAAAATGGATTTTAAACGAGGTAGAAATATAACCGCAAGCAATGGAGTACAACATACATTTCGAAGGCAAAACGACATGTGCGGAATAGATTCATTCGAAGACTATTATTATGACTGTGAAACCACAGTTACACCCGTCCATCACCGTGACACACCCACACCAAAAATTGACGTGAACACAGTAACACTGCTAACTTCTTCGAGTACTACAACAAAAGCGGAAATCGTAATGTTAAAACAAAGCAAAAACTACTCTCAAATGGTCCAGGATAATACAAAAAAGATCGAAACTACTCAAAAATCAAGTGAAGAAACACCTATGACTATGTCAAAAACGACAACGCCTATGCCAAAACCGAAAATTGTTACCTCTAGTCCAATTGGAGATGTTGTTTACAAAATTAATCATATCAGTGATCCTCCTACGGACAATTATAACCGTGGTCTTCTTAAAGGAGATAACGGCGTAGTGGTGTTAAAAAATGAAATTGTCAAATCACAGCATGGTACGAAAAGTACAGCAATATTTTGGGAAAATGACAAAAAACCGAATAAGTTAGAGCTTCCTGAGGAATTCCGGATATGCAATGAGTTTGCTAATTGCGTGATGCCTTTTAAAAGTATATGACTGATCAAAATAAAAATATATGTATCACTGGCTAATGATATAACAGCGTAACTAAGATTTGTGCCAATTTAACGGAATATTCCTATAGTTATATTTAGTTAACAACAATAATAATAATTCTGAACTCAGAATCTGTATACTTGTAATTAATGTAACTATACAAACCAATATTTCTGTACTCGATAACTTATCGGTTACTGTTTCAGATTCTCTATATTATATTTATACGAAAGGATTAAAAATTTAAATTTATATTAAAATTAATTTAAAATGAAATAAATCATCATATGCACTAATCATATTTCAATTATATAATCGATAAAATGAAATGAAAAATTGCATTCCTGATTACATTCAGTGTATGAAAATAAAAAAAATATTTCATACATTTCTTTATTTTATTATTAAAATAGATGCCAATAAGCTTACAACCACCAGTGCTTGACCCAGTTCTCCATACATTTTTCGTAGGCTGATTGAAGCCATAAAATATAATTCAAATTTTCGTTTATGACATCAATCAGTTCAAAACGCAAACCCACTCCGAAGACTTGGCTTGCTGGCATGTCTCGTCGGCAGTTACATATTACGCGTTTCATGAAGGTGAGATTGAAGGAAGTTTGAAAAATCATTCATTGATCTACTTTGAGAGTCGTTACGTAGCCCAGCTGATCTTTGCGTTGAACAGTGTTTATGAACTGAGTTCTCGATAGGTTATTTCTAACATAACATATTACTACTCGATTGTATTAGTAATTACTAATTGTATCTTTTTATACTCCTGTTGTCCTGTTTTATTCATAAGTCGTAAAAAAAAACAAAATATGAAAACGTTTTTAGTTTTTTGATTTATTTCCCATGCATTGTTGAATATTATGTATAATTGATGCCATTCAAGTATAAAAGTTTGTTTGAAAAGGTGTAAATCGATAAGATTATTTAAATATGATTTGTAAAAACAATGGTATGTTTAATCACAAACAAAAGCATTTAAAGAAAAGAAAGTTAAAAAATATATAATTCAAGCGTCATGATCACCAGTGAGTTTATCTGTTATCATGACACATATTTTCAGGCTGAAATGCCGACAATTCAATTTATAAAAGTATCTCAATAAATATTTATTACATTGAACGACAATGATAGTATAAAAACCATCTACGTAAGAAACCTGCATATTAAATTATGTTTTGAAAGTGATATGCCCATTTTTTCCCCAGAATCATTCATTTTCATTTAAGCATTCTAACGATCTTACAAACAAGTAAACATTAAAATAGGATCAGAGTAGAGGTACGGTTGCAAATTAGATTTCCCAAGTGGCTGGCAGTTGGTGCGGGCGCCGGGCCGGCCGCTCACATCATCAGCGCTGTATCAAGAGACGTTGTTATTGAGTTCCTTTATCTGGCTCGCTCTCTGTTATTACGGATCCCGTCTCACGGTTGACAAGGGTAAATCCCCTTTCTTCATATTCCCGCGCACGTTTCTAACGCCCGACGGTTTTTATGCCTGTCCGTAAGAATAAATATAATGTTGCTACGGGCATGTTGGATACGGACACTGTTTACAAGTTCTGGAACGGAGCTATCTGGATTACTGATGTTGGAATGTAAGGTACATCTCTGAGCCCACTGGCTGAAGGTTTGCTATTAAGTAGCACATTTATCTGGAAACTTCTCATCCCATCAGCCTAAAGATAAAATATAATTTTTTGCTTCTCAACCAATGTCCATCGATTTTTGGAGATTTGCATTCACTATTTTATATTAAGTATATCGTGTGCAATATAATATAAAATAATGAATATGTAACAACACGCAATAAGAATTTAATGCCCTTTTCTATGATCCATGAATCTCGGTCGAAATCACGAAAAAGGAATCCAATTATGATCACTTATTACTTATTACCATTAAAACGCAATAGAAGAAAATATTTGAGCGATCAAGCTTTGTTGGGCGTCTTTCGAGTATGCTGCGGCAATGTGATAATTTTGCATGGCAGAAGATGTAGTCATATATTGTTAAGAAACCAATATATTAATAGTAATTCCTGAACAACAGATCACACTACATGAAATGTTTAGCATCATAGCAGACAGAATTAATATTTTAGCCTAATTATTCTATAAGATAGCGTTAGGGAAATTAATAGTGTGATTTTTTTTTCAACTTTCCTCAAATATCCTGTATACTCGGGAAGTAAAATATTATCTAAATACAAAATTTCATCCAAATCATTACAGCCGTTTGAAGAAACTATTTATACGTACAATACAAAAATTGATCGCATTAAGTAATACACTTCATGGAACATTTTCAGCATAAATTTATAGCCCGACACATTATATTTCCACGGCTTTTTCGGTTTCGAAACGCATGTAAAAAAGTAGATTTCAGTTAATGTCTCTATGACCTGTTATATATAGTTGTGGGGGTTACGTGGATGAGGTCAGACGAGAGTCAGTCATCTAATATATGTGTATCTATAATAGCTGTGGGATGGGTATCCCACAGCTATTTCACCTGTAATAATATCAGAGCCTGCCTCATGCAGTACTATAGTTAAAAGAAATGGTTATCGCATGTCAACTTTACAAATATTAATTCATTATTATTATTAAGCGAACTTTTACTAAACATGGCAGTGGATGGCATCATTATCCTGTGATTCGATAAATACCCACTCGTGATCTCGAAGGTGCTTGGCATGCGTAAAATATAATATAATGGCTTGTGTTCTGTAGTGCACTAAAACGGGCCGATGTTGATCTATAGTGATTTAGTGTTGTTATTCTTAAAACAGATATTAGTACAGTAGACGGGTGCATATTATAGTAAGACTCAGATTTAAATTTCTTCACAAAATGTTTTTTATTAACCCTTGAATCAATTCTCCCAATTTTAATCTATACTGGTACAAATTTTGAATTTATTCTTCTACGCTCTTATCCCAGAACTGCTCGAGGCATACAGCGAGGNAGTAGTGCACTAAAACGGGCCGATGTTGATCTATAGTGATTTAGTGTTGTTATTCTTAAAACAGATATTAATACAGTAGACGGGTGCATATTATTAGTAAGACTTAGATTTAAATTTCTTCACAAAATGTTTTTTATTAACCCTTGAGTCAATTCTCCCAATTTTAATTATACTGGTACAAATTTTGAATTTATTCTTCTACGCTCTTATCCCAGAACTGCTCGAGGCATACAGCGAGGCTTCCACATTTACCCATGTTCACATTTTCGTCATTATCTTCGTCTTGTTCTTCAGAGTCGACAAACGGTGGCCTTGTACTCGCCGTCCCCCTAATACTCTGCCGTATTGTTTCTCTCATTGGCGATCCGTTACCCTGCCTTAAAGCACCATCTAAATTATCGGACTCATAATATGTGCTTGCGTGGCTAACCATTTCATCGTAATGAAACATTATTCCAGAATTGTCAGTACTTGTTTCTGATATAATATTAGGTTCTATTCCTTGAAGTTTATTTTCAACCGTAGGCCTGGGCTCATTGCTTATCTGAGATTGACCATTCCAAACTACCTTTTGGTTGAACAAAGGCGATCTATTTTCCATAGGCGAGTTATACATAATATCTGCATTCTTAGGAATCTTTTCATTCATATCAAATGTATAGTCCCACAAAAGTAGATCGTCCTGACTAGGCATATTGACCGTTACAGTTGCCTTTTGCCTTAAACTCTCAACGTTAATGTGTCGCAAATCTGACGCATCTTTTAACGTGAATTGAGACGCAAATGATGAATCAGGTATTGTGCGATCTATCAACGGTCCTATGGTATCACATACCGTTTCAGCATTGTTGTGAAAATCGCCATTATTGTGGATATTGACTGCTCTGCACGTCGTAGGCTCTTCACAACTGAAATCGGGAAATGGCACCGGTCCACAGACTGGTTTGATTTTTGCTAACGGTTCATCTATATCTTCCGGTTGAATATTTAGAATATTATGGGTTTTGAGAAGTTTTTCCCCTGCTTTATATTTCACAGTCATCGTTGTTGCTAAATTTAACATGTTCAAAATTAAAAGCGTCTGGTGCATTATGTTAATCACTTGGTCATGTTGATGGTTGATAAAGCGAATAATCGTATAACTAATCGGATTGTTTTGTTTTGATATGGAAATCGTTCATTGTTTATGTAATCATGTTAATTTAAGCAATGCGAACCGCGCAACAAACTTTGTGTTGCTTTGGATGACATTTTTAAAATTTTATATATTATATACACTATAATAAGTAAGTAAATAAGTAATAAGTAAATAATAAGTAAGCTAAGTAATATTTGTTTTCAGAAAACCGTTTCTTTTATTACAGGAGTTTGATACTTTGAATCGCGGAAGAAGTTTAAATCAGCTATGTAATTTTAGAGAAATGTTTGACTTAACATGATGAGTTGCTCAACTTAACCGATTGCATTGAAATAAGTTTTAAATGAATAAATATAAGTAAAAATGTCATCGAAACCCGTGCCGTACTTTTTGCATAATTAGTGGAACAAAAAACGAGTCCAAAAATGAAAAAAAAAATATTAAAAGCTCTGTTTCAATAAGAATCAATCCCAGTTATAATTTTAATAAAATATTTAGTATGCAAAAACGATATAATATAAGGAACTTATGGACCAGTTTGCATTATTTGAACAGAATGAAATTTGATGTGTGTATTTAAGACCCACTGGAGTGCAACCCCAATCCGGAACGCGTAGTGTGAGGAGTACAAGTAAACCTATGAATGAATTATGATTGAAAGTAACCGTTGTTCAGGCAGCTCATAGCCATTCAGTGTAGTGATCATTAGAGAATACCTGTGTCCAATAGTAGACATGTCTTAGTTAATTTAAAGAGGATAATCATTTAAGACCTATGAAAATGATACATGGATATCATATCCAAGAGCCGATGTGATGATGTAGGTGGAACGTAGTTACGGGTTCTGGAAATTTACCGACGACTGATTGGTGCAGTGGCAGTAACCTTACTTTCCTTTGGCAACTTCGTGTGATCGCTATTAGTAGAAGTTTGTAGGTACACATTTTTAACATAAATATTGAAAAACTCTCAAATACGTATGAATATAGTATACGTAGTTATTCATAAATTTTACGTAATATGAAAAAAGTATTGGGTCAAAATACGGCCTAGGACTCACAAACACGTAACATTGCTGTTATGTAATGGGAAGCCATGATCTTAAAGATATCGGTACAGACATATTTGGAATAGGGACGCGCATGATAGGGTGAACGGCTCATATAGTTCGGCAACTGTAAACAGTCTTTACCAACGCCGTCGTCGAAGTCTATACACCTAGATATCCTCTGACGGAAGATATTGTAACCTGATAGAGTGCATTATATTTAGATTACGGTAAAGGTCATCCGTATCAAATGCTCAAACACTTCCTGATGCCGATTGTGAGTCGGACCACCAACTTCTAATTTTATAAATCACGGTGAAACTAACAACAGTTAGAACTTTCGAAAAGCAAAGTTAACTCAATGTGAAAGATTTCTTGAAATAGAGTAAAACAAAATGCAAATTTTTCGTG
>WUAW01028811.1:6737-34246 GCA_017165845.1 Thaumetopoea pityocampa | reverse complement strand
TTTAACATTATTATTAAATTATCAATTTTAAATTATAAACATACTGTCAACTCGCCAGTCAGTACGTACCGAGTCAGTAAGTTCAGTTTCATACTAACCAGCCAGCGAAGGGATGCACCGGCATAATAGGCAGCGGCGTTATACTGTCATTCAATCAAAATCTACGCGACTGAAACGATTATAAAACTGGTATATTATAAGCCCTGACTCACCCTAATGTCTTCTTGTGGCACCCTCTCACTGGCGTCAATAAGATTTAAGGTAGCTGAATTAATGTCTATTATTTGTTTATCGTCCGCTTTCGTGTACACGATCACTGTGTCCGTGGCGCTTGTTCTGGGAGATGATTTTTTAAATGTCGCATTCCTTTTAGGCGGTTCCCTTGGCGGATCTCTGGGTGGTTCTTTACTCCGTTCTTCCGGTCTATCAAAGCCATTAGTCACCTTTGCTCTTCGCGTCAAAAGCAAGTCTGAAGCATTTTCAACGCTGTGCCGAGGCACTGTTATAGTCTGATTAGGTAACTGGATAGTTTTTACAGGCGCAGTGTCAACCTGGTTCGGCAGCGATTTATCTGGCTCGCTTGGCAACGCTTTTCTGGCCAACGATAGCTTCTGTCGAGCCTGAATAATCTCGTTCAACTCCTGCTTCCCAAAAGTGACATTCAGACTGTTCCTTCCCAAATCGTCTGGCTTCGGTAGCCCCATATCGTTATAGAATGCATCGTCTCTTTCAAAATTCTCTTTTTCGGCGTCTTTGTCGCGTCTGAATCTGTTATTTGAGTAGTGTAAAGTGATCGTTTCACTCATCTCTGGACCCGGTTTAGGTAAAGACTTAGGGGAGTCTTTCTTGTCACTGTTCTCATTTAACACCTTACCGGTGTCGATTTGGCACGCTTCTTCACGAGATTTAGTATAGCTTTCAGAGTTTCTGATGCAGGATTCTCGTTTATTGAAACTATTGTAAGGTTGGCATCGTGGTCTAGCGGAGAGGAGCCTCTCAGACTGTTGTTCTAGGTGGGTGAATGTGGCTGAACTGAATATATTTGAGTCAGCGGTCTCTTTAGGCTTGGAAGCGCCGTTGATGTAGGAAGAGTTGACGGAGCTAACAAGGCTTGGTGGCAAAGAGTCTATCAAACTATCGTTGTCTGGGTACGTGGTTTGTGAAAAGAAGCTTGTATTCATGTCCTTTTCATCGAGGATACTTAGAGTCATACTCGAAATCATTGGGTCGATGCTGTTGCGTCCTGACATTGGCAACGCTGTAAGGAAATCAGTAAGATTTATATTTTTTTAAATGTGTCTATTTTTTATTATTTTTTAGTTTTATTTTTTATTATTTTAGTCTTAAAGTATTTGGATTCTTATTTTGGCTGAAAAGTGACTTGGCGAATATAATTAACCTCTACATTTTTATAATGAAATTTTTAAGAGTAGATATCATTATGTTCTAAATCTATTAAAACAAATTTTTAATATCACCTACATACATACACACACTCACGCCAACATCCCATAAGGGTAGGCAGAGACCATAGTATATACTACATACATGCAGTCACACCTCTTTCCCATTGGGGTAAGCAGAGACCATTTTTTTCCACATGCCACGACCGTTTAGTGAGCAAAGTGGATATCCGTAGCCCACAGTTCGCCCCCGTGTGCAATGAGACGTGTCAGGTGGCGTACCACGACGCCGTCATTTTATGAGGTTCAAAAGTGATTAAAGTGCCTCATTGCGTACCCACGGCTTAGTGGAGGAGAAAGGAAAATGGATGAGGCAGGAAAGGTGTATTGAACAAGGAATATGGAATTTGGGAAAAGGACTATAGGGTATAAGATACTACTATCGCGGAAGGAGTAGGAAGAGACAGTAGTAGCTCAGGGGGCCGGGGTCGCTTACCCGTATACTTAAATCTATTTGCCGGACAGGTGAAAAGACTAAGTACTCCCTGACCTGATCACCTACATATTATGATGTATTCACTATACTCAAACTTAATTTGACTGTATATCCATTAACAAAGACGTTATAGATCTTGCCTTACCCGAGTCTTTAAATATAGGCACACATTTCCGACCGTCCATTGATTCCGGGTTGAAGGTACCAGAATTTTCCATGAGCATCGAGGACACGAGACTCGGCGGCGACATGCGCAGCAGAGACTCCCCACTTTGGTACATGTTGAGGCTGCCGCGCTCGTTCAGTATGTTCATAAGGCCTCTGCAATCAACAACATGGTGTTGTCACGACCAAGTATTGTTGAAATAATGCACAACATATTTAACAGTACGAGCAATCTAAGTCGACCTGAATGAAGTCAGTTTCTTCAGACAGTCGTGCGACGGTCAATAAGAACTGACTGTACGTGGAACAGAGATAGCAATACACTCAGACTAACATTTCGGTCAAATTGGTTTGCGCAAACTATAGCTCATATAAATAGGTGAGATAATGCATTAGTGCTATCGTGCCGAAGAGAATTTGTTGGGTTGAGGAACTAATTATTGTCCAGCTGAAAATCAACGCCAGGTTAAATTTTGCACTTGTGCTGCGATAGTCCAGTTCTTTTTGTTTTATTTCCTGTACCAATTAGTCCTGGGCTCGAATCCCGGTAGGGTAAAATTTTGTGTAATGATAACGAATGTTTGTATCCGAGTCGTGCGTGTTTATCTATGTATGTATTAGCATTTATCTATATAAATATGTATATCGTTAGCTAGTACCCAAGACACGGGGATCCTAATTTAGAGTTAGGTCAATGTGTGTGAAAAAATTGTCTACAATATTATTATTATATTATATATTATTAGCTGATAGTGCCAGACATATTAACGTTTTGATGGTCGACAAATACATTGATTGGTTTTATCGGGAGATAATTGTCGGCGATAAACAAGAACTTATATATATAGGTAGGCGATCGATCTCAAAGCGTTGTTAGCATGTTTATGGTAAATATATTGTACTACACACTACAACTAACATAAATGTAACGACTAGAGCAAATTCCCATCCGAGTGTAGCCTGATTTAAAGGTGTCATCTTTTACATTACAAAACTGCGGTCCTGCATAGTACAATAACACAAAAAATATTTCCGTTTCTTATTTTCATATCATCATAATCAGCCCGTGAAAGTCCACCGCTGGACATGAACCTCCTCCATAAGAAGAAGGGATTTGACATAATCTCCACGTTTAGCAGGCCTCTTGGAGGTCGTTGTCGATATGATTGAATAACAGTATAACGCTGCTGTGCATTATCATGGTACATCTCTCAACTGGCTCTCAGAGCATCCGCGGGCAGATACGGAGTGACGCTGTTCTCATGCCGACGCCAAACAACAACAACAACAACAATATCTTCAGCATAACAGCACAATTGAAAAGCGTATTTATAAAAACAAGCCACAAATTAAAAAAGCTCAATTAAAGCGGGTTGTGTTAGGGCTCACGAAACACGGCGAATTACGTAAGCATATAACCTAAAGCAGAGTGGCGCCCAAGTCTGTGGGGACGCGGCTGTGACGCCGATACGCGTCCTTTGCGAGAGCGCCACGGTGGAGAATAAAGTTAGTATCCACCTGGGTACACACACGGAACCGAGTCAGACAAATTATTCATAATTTTTACACTGTAAACACTTTCAGAGACAACAATACTTTTTTTTATTCTGTTCGAAAGGTTTATGCTTCAACCCTTTGCGGACGGAGCCGCCCGCATTCCAAATTCGTCCTCAAAAATCGTTTCAGCAAATTCCTTTTAACCCTACCATGGTCTCGCATCATAAGTTTACATTATACGGAAGATAACACTTTTTTCGTTGAGAGGTAAGTTGACTTCTTAGGCTAGTATACACATGCGTATCTTATCGTTTAGGACGAGAGACGTACGCCGGCCGCAGCGCAAGAATTGGCCGGCTATTTGTCGACACTCGTCCGCAAAGGGTTAAGCTATAATCATCTGTAGCAATTAAGTCGTGAGTTAACTTAAGTTGTAAGAAATCAATTTAAGGATTATTACACCACTCGCCCAGGGTTAGATTTTACTGACGCGCTAAAGGATCTTATTTCAGTTACACTAGTCTTTTTCAGAGTTATAAAAATAACTGTCGCAATCCCAGCACTGCCGAAAAGAACCGTCATGGGAGTTTTTTGACGGCAACCCGAGTGAAACATGAAATTTTATTTTAATGTTTTATATGTGAATTTGGTGTTGTTTTGTGTATCAGCCGTCAATAATCGTGAACAAAATTGAAACATTGTAATAATACTTGTGACTAATATAGCAAAGTGAGTGTATTTTTGTGAAGACAACAATAAGCCTATAAGTATTTTCGTCTTATCAACATGGTAGTAATCATCGAATTGACGTCAAAATTCCAAAAAGCAATAAAATGTAATACATGAACATTTTATTAACTTGTAAAAAATACATAACTACGTCAGACGAGCCTGTATGTGCTGTATAAAAGCTTAAAAAATAAAAAAATACCATTTAAGTACGTTCTTTTTGCATCAATAACGCGAATAGTTTGAATAGCGAGATTAATCGTGCCAAATCATAACATTTAATTATCTCTAAATTTCCATTGGATTACACTAACTTGGCCGTGGTTGCGATGGTGGCAGTGAATTCAATTACACTTTAACCACCTACCGTATTAAACTTGTTATTGCTATCTGAGCCAGTCGAGGTTAATTTGCGTTTTCGTAATGCCACAATATGTCAAATTTCATTAAGATTTAAGACGGTAAATAGTAACCCCTTGGACTATGTAAACAGCACAGTGAAATTAAATTTTTCTTCGCATTATGAGGTATAAATGGCTCAAGACACGATTTACTGTAATCAGATCCTGGTTATTTATTATACCGTCAAATTTATGTATGTAACAATAGATTAATGTTAAATGAACAGAGTAAAAAAATAACACTGAAAACCAAAAATAAACACTATATGATTATTTCCACACTTGGCAGATTGGCTTTAAAAAAAAGTATCATACAGTTTGTGCCAGCAGTTCTATAAATTCCACAGCTGCAAAATATATAGATGATCAGCAAGCGATGAAATTAAAAAAATATAACATAACAATTACGCAAATTTGTAATCGCTACGCATTACGCTGTGATGTTTGAAATCTAGATTTCATAGAATGTAGAATGTATTGTTTTGAAACTGTAGGATTTTAATACTTAAACCGATATTGTAGTAGTCCGCGCGGAACTCACTGATTACGCCTTTAAGTATGTAAGCGACGGACCGGAGTGCGGTGTAAGGCAAGAGGTGCGTGCGCTTAAACATATTATATCTTGTTAATAACTCACATATTCGTCTCGCAGCTTTCAAAGAAAGAAAGAAAGAAAACACTTATTCGCTATTCACTTATCTTACAATCGCAGTATTCTAGTTATTATATGTCTATCCGAAAAAGCCTCATCTTAGCTTTTTGCTATAACACAGATGGATTGAAATCTCCAGTGTTGCAACGCTGGTGTTCCAATCGTACTCTTACCTGGCGCGGTCTACAAACTATGCGCGGTCAAAGAGTTATGCGCGGACTATGCGCGATCAACGAGTTACACTCGGACTATGACTGTGCGTTTCATGCCAAAGTTTGAATGTTACTTAATTTATTTTACAAGTAAAAGTTACCAGTTTCATAATTGACTTTATGAAAAGTTCTTTTGTGAGTATAATAAAATCTGCTGTTAATAGGAAACGAATTGCGCGTCACGTCTAGCCTACTTTCGCTATCATGTTAGATAAGTCGGTGCCAAGTCATGCAGAATAATTAATTACCAAATCGAAAATTCTATTGTTTTATCCATAACACTGATATAGAGACAAATTGCCATATTTGCAATGCATACAAAATAAATATTAGAAGGTATAGATGTTATTTACAAGAGTGGTGCTTTGGTGGCAGTACAGATCAATCAGCTTGGAGACGTCTTTGCGTTTTTAAACACAGCGAATTTATACACACAGTGTGAATTTATAAACATAGTGACTAAAAACGGAATAAACCAGTTTGCGCTAGCTACCACGCGCCTCACACTATCGTATCAGTCGATTATAAATAGCGTTAGAAGTAGTTATACATATTATAAATTACGTTTAATATGTATAATACTAGCTATTGCCCGCGCCTCCGCCCGCGTGAATGTCGATTTTCCGCTACATGGGAAATCCTGACACAATCATAGATTTATATAAAAAGCCATTGACCACTTTTACTTGACCTCTCGTACCTTAACGGCGGCTACTAAAACAGGGATTAAGCAGTATCTTCAATTCTACTGGACCAATTTTGATGAAACATGCCGCAATATTTAAGTCGGAATAGTTCATTTAAAACTGTAATAATTTAACCAAAATCTACCCGCTGGTTTTTGCGTAAAGTCCGAACAAACAAACAAACATCGACGGATTTGGTTTCAGAAGCCCTTAATTAGTCGATTTGAGTGGTTTTTAAATATCTTTGATTTTTGAAAATTTGACATTTAACAGTTTTAGAATAGTATAGATTATCTTTACCATAAGAGTATATTGGTGGTGTAGTGGTGCCAGACACGACTTGCGATTGAAAAGTCGAAGGTTCGATCCCGGTCCTGTACCACTGAGTTATTTCTAATTCATGTACGTTCTACATTATAGACACCAATGTATTTAACGGAAAAGGGAAACTTCGTGAGGAAACCTGCATGTCCGCATGGGTGTGTGAAGTCTACCAACCCGCACTAGGCCAGCGCGGTAGACTACGGCCTAGTCCCCCTTCCGAGCAGGGGAGGTCGGTGCCCCTGTAGTGGGGACGAATATGGACTGGGGACGATGATTACCTTTACTGTTCAAGTTGGCTGGTCCAACCGTGGTCGCAAGCAGACCTTACCTACAGTAAAATTTTATTGCCGCAAACTGTTAGCGTATTCATCCTCACTACAGGAGCATGGACTTCCCCTTGCCAGGAGGGGATCAGGCCATAGTCTTCCACGGTGGCCTAGTGCGGGTTAGTGGACTACGGCTACTTCACACACCCATGCAGACATGTAGATTTCCTCACGAAGTTTTGCATCCCCGTTAAGCATATTGGTGCCTACGATGTAGACCGTACATGAATTACAAATAACTCAGTTGGTAAGACATGTCTGACACTACTAGACGACCGATGCACTTGCGTAGTCTGTCCCCAATCAATGTTAGGATAATATCATAAGCGCAACCGGCTTCACGAAAGGTAACGTGGGGCACGTTGACCTTAGCCAAGTTGACCTTCTACAATCTTCAACGCTAATAGAAACTAAAAAAAAATGTACTGGAATGACATATCTAATAGTATAATAATTTTAATAATAAAAACTCACGGGTGACTTGTCGATTACAAATGTACATTTTTCCGTTTCTATTAGCGTTAACGATTGTAGAAAGTCAACTTGGCTAGGGGGGCTGGGATCTCTGGAGAGAATATGATCATTATGTTAGCTACCAGCTGACCCGGTGAACTTCGTACCACCTAAAACAATTTCTATTTGTTCGATTTTTCGGCCATTCGTTTTGGGTTTTTCCTAATTTTATTTTTTCATAAATCACCTCTGTATTGAGGCGAACAAAACAAAATAACAAAAATATTCAAATCGGTCGAGCTGTTTTCGAGTTTTTGCGAGACTAACGCACGGCGATCAATTTTTACATATACACAAAGATGCGGAATTGAACGTACTTGTTGAAAGTGTTGTGCAGATTGTGCGCCGGCTGGGACAGGTCGATGTTGATGGGCTTGGAGGGCGCGCGCTCCGGGGACAACCGGTCCAGGGACTCCGACACGAGCGTGCTGTCCACGTCTTCAAGCTGCAAGGTTAAATACATGTTCAGCATTGAATACTCAACGATACTGTGTGGCGTACAATAGCACCGCTCCATCTGCGAAGCATCAAAAGTACATGTATAGGTATTGCCCGCGGCTCCGCCCGCGTGAATGTTGGTTTTCCGCAACATGGAAAAGCCCGACACAATCATAGATCTATATAAAAACCTTAGAACCACTTTTACTTGACCTCTCATATCTTAACGGCAGCTACTAAAACAGGGATCAAGCTGTATCTTCAATCCTACTGGACCGATTTAGATAAAACATGCCGCAGTGTTTGTCGCAGTACCTTTTAACCCAAATCTACGAGATGGTTTTTTTCGTGAAGCTTGAACGAACAAACAAATAAATATTGACGGATTTGGTTCAGAAGACCTCAATTAGTATATCTAAGTAGTTTGTTTTTTATATATATAAAATTTTTGAAAATTTGATATTTAACAATTTTGTAATAGCATATAGATACATAGAAGAATATATAGAAGCATGATCACTTACTGAAAACATACTTAACACATTCACCTTCGGCCAAGTTGAAGCCGCATCACGCGCCGGTGCGTGATAAGTATTTTCCTCATATCGTGTATAATAACGTCGAAAACCTTGACAGTACACTATTAAAATGTGTGAACACTGCCACCTCCATATTAGAGGACACTTAAATACATTTATGAGCGGCGCACACCTGCGTAATGTCTTTGCGCCGCCCGCGAAGATATTTTCGCACGAAATAACAAGAACACGTCACTTGGTGACGTCATAAAAATGCATTCCTTTTTTAAATCTGATGAAAGTTTGATAGCATTGTGCGGTGGGTGAGTGTGGCGTTGTATTGCGAAGCAATTGAACTGACCACAATATGACGATTGATTGGCACAGTGGCACTGATCCTACTTTCTGTGCCAATAAGTCCAAGGTTCGAAACCGGTAGTGGCAAACTTTGTGTGATGACAGAGATTATCTACATATGTATATCGTTGTCTAGTACCCAAGACACAGGGAATCCCAATTTGGGACTAGATCATTGTGTGTGAGTGTTCAGTATGATACATTATTATATACGAGTAATTCAGGGTTATTCTTTATAATCTGATAAATTTGATGGTTTTTATGTCCTGTGCTTTATTGTATTTTGAAGAAAATTTGTTTTGTTTTTCAATTCATAGCGGAAACCAGAAATCACTTTGGTAATTATCACTAATAGAATCGATTGGTTTCGTTGTTAGACTATATGTATTAATTACATCGCGCTTAATAAAATCCCAGTCAGCTGCTGAGCTATAGTCGCCTCAGTGAATTTGTTTGCGTAAAAGAATATGTCCTAAGACATCTTATTGTACTCGCTCACGATCTGAATATTTTGATTTGGCAAAGACTATTCAATTTAACAGACTATTCAGATATAACAAATTATTATGAAAAAATATATGACCCAGAGATAACGGATACATTTTCTCTGATATACTTGACATACATACATACAAACATGGTAACAATCAGATGGGACTATTTGAAAACTCACAGGCGACATGTAAAGTCGGTAACAGTGCTGTTTTGAGTCTATATATAAAACGATATTCAACAAATATGCAATGTTTTTTTTTCCTGCACACAAAAGGGAAAATTCGTTATTTTTTATACTTCATGATAGTTTGTCTCTTGAGGTCGAGATAAGTTGGCAACCCTAACTGACTTAATCAAATAAATTTTTACTTTGACCTAAACAAAAACCTTTATTGGTTTGTTGTTAACAGGTTATTTTAATGGCTTGGATAACCGACAGTTACAATTGGACAGTTACATTTATAACACAAACTCACACTGATGGTGGAGACAAAAGCTCATTACGTTTTCGACAATTAACCTCTAATGGGTACGAGAATCAGGGCGCTGTCCGACAACCTTTTTAAGGCTCAGCAGCTTTTAATTTTTTTTTTTCAAAACTATAAGATCACTTATCATAAACTAAGGATTTACTTCAAATATTCTATATAAAAGTAATACTGTTGGATTCACCAATCCAACAGTATTGCTTTTAAATAGAAAAGAAGAGCAAAAGCATAGGAACTTTGTTTTATATTTAGTAACCTAATCGAGATATTCCGTCGAAGGACTTTTCGTCCTTACATTGGCAAAATTATTTATTTTCATCACTTATTGCTCCAAAATTTATGATACTTTCAAAACGGATATTGGCAGGATTGCACCAAATTGCTCAAACGCCACAAACTAAGAAAGAATACAAGATCTATATAATTTAAAGAAATTATAGATCACAAGTATTTTATTTTTATTATGATTATAAAGTTATTCGGGCAAAACTATTGCCCCATAATCACAAACATACCGCCGCTAACTTTTACAGTTAAGAACCCCAATTCGATGACGTGTTCATATATAGTGATTACGGTACTTAATGTCACTTTCATTCTAACTATTAAGGCGCATGCGCGTAGGCAGATTTGTTTGGCTGCGTGCATATCAACCTCGATATAAAATCGTCGTTGTTGTTGAGGTCTTCATTCGGGTTGGAACGTCGAGGTGCAATTGTTTGATAGAAATATGTATGATTGTATGTTATTGTACAGATAACTACATTGGTCGTCAGGTGGTGCTAAGCACAACTCGCGATCGAAAAGGTCGCGGGTTCGATCCCAGCCCCGTACCACTGGGTTATTTCAGACTTATGTACGGTCTTCATTGTAAACAATGTACTCAAAGGAGAAGGAAAACTTCGTGGAGAAATCTATATGATGTGTGAAGGCTATTATCCCGCACCAGGCTAGCGTGGTAGACTACGGCCTCCTGATGAGGGAAGTCCGTGCCCCTGTAGTAAAAGGAAAATGGACTGGGAATGAAGTGCAAACAAGCACGTAACAAGTTAGTACTAGTTGAAACACGCCGTTTCTCGCACAATAACTTTGTCATAGAGATGATGAAATGCATAGTTTATTTCGTCGTCTACTGAATTTCTAAATAATGAGCTTATCGATTGAGTCGCGTAGAAATAAAAAAAAACAGATCGATAATAAACGGACTTTCACGTTTAATATACATACACTCACGCCGGTGTTCCATAACGGTAGGCAGAGACCACGATTTGCCACATACTATGATCCTGACACACCTCTCTCGCCTCATCCACATCCATATTGAACAGACTGCCTGATCTCCGTTTTAGTAGCCGACATTATGGTACGAGAGCTCAAATGGTTATTGGTGTTTTCGATAAAATTATTTCGAATATATTTCGGCTATAATTATTTCAGGATTTCCCATTGAGCGCGAAAACCGACAACAGACGGAGTTGCGTGCGAAACCAGTTTAATACAAGCGTGAAACAGTTCTGCATCATATTTAGATCGATATTATGATCTATATTTGATCACTATGTATTTCACAGCGCGTTCCATTTGTGCACAGAGCATACTTAACGATATACATACACTATGACTCAATGTTATTACTATATTTTATTACAACACCGATTAACTAGCCTATATTAACGATACGTGGTTTGTCACCGAGGCTTATTGAAAGGGATGCCGTGAGGTCGTGTGCGAGGCTCGGAACCGGTTTAAAATATATCGGTTAATAAAGACTTAATGGTTTCATATATCGTTTTCGTTCAGAACGAAACCGATAAACATTTCGTTCTATAACCGAAATAAACCGGTTAAAGTCTAAAGACTAACAAGTCTAAGATAACAGATTAGCACACTCTTGAGCCTCTATTCCCGGCGGCGATACATCAATATTTCTAGAATATACCGGTTAATAATGGTTACTGAATGAATAATGAATAATATAAAATATGGGTAAAGAACCTTAAAGAGAACTTTATTTTCAGAATAACGTTTAATATACAGGTTTGAAGGAAACTAACCGAACTGATTATGTTCCTGTGTATTTATAGCGAAACCGGTTTGAAAATTTAACCGGTTTCCGAGCCTGTTAAGTATCAAATAACTATTTCCTTTATACGACTGATTAGTATAGAAGTATTGATCCTGCTTTCTGTGCCAATGAGTCGCGAGTTCGAATTCCGGTAGGGACAAAATTTGTGTGATCAGCACAAATGTTTGTATCCAATTCATGGACGTAAACAGATAAAGCGGGAGGAGGAAGGGACAAATGTTTGTGTGATCCACTAATATTCCTGAATCTGGGTGTTCTTTGTGCCCATTAATTGTATGATAGTTTATTGAGTTGGCAAATAAAGACTTCACATGGTCACAGGTAGCAATTGCCATACAAAATCTATGGGGCAATCGATACCTCACATTGTCCTATGCGGCCCTTGACAAGAAAATTGTGACGACCACTGATCTATACTAATATAAATTTGTTAAATCCCAAATTTTGTAAATCAAAGATAGTAAAAATAAAACTACTACAGTTCGAGTAATTAACGACTACTAAAATCAAATCGATCGACGTTCGTTTATTTGTTTGTTTGTTCGAAGTTCACGCAAAAACCAGCCGGTACATTTTGATGAAACTGTTAGTCTTAAAGGAATTTGGCGAGATGATCATGACACATGATGAAGTTGATGATCACGTCATTAGTTATAGGTCAAAGTGTGGCAGGAGTGGCAGTATCGGAAAAGGGAAGATCTTCCGACCAGATGGGTGTTATGTCTGGCGGGGCCTGCCACCGCCCCGACGGTTGATGTCGGGAAAAACTTCACTAGCGTGATTTAGGCTTCTAATGTCGTCACTTTTGAGCTCCGCCATCTGTTGAGGATGTGTAGTACTATGCACTGAAGCAGGTCGCCACAGATACCATTCCGACTTAAATACTGCGGCGTGTTTCATCAAAATCGGTCCAGTATAATTGAAGATACAGCTCGATCCCTGTTTTAGGAGCCGCCGTTGTTAACGTACGAGAGGTCGAGTAAAAGTGGTTCTAAAGCTTTTTATATAAATCTATGATTGTTCCGGGATTTTCCATGTAGCGGAAAACCAACATTCACGCGGGCTGAGCCGCGGGCAAAAGCTAGTTTTCAGTAAAAATATTTTAAGTGATAATAATTTCATTCAACTTAGTAGTCATCGTACATTTTTAGTACAGTTTTTTTTAGTTTATTTGTTTCTTAAGTTACATTTTAGGCGTATGGTGAGAAAAGAGTGGCACTTTTCTACTATCTTAAGATGCGTTATATTAACCACGTGGAGTGCGGTATTCACAAATGAATTGAATGGCAATCTATATTTAGCAAACACATCTGCTTTTAACGGTACTTTAAAAAAAATTCAACTTTACCTCTCGCGCCTGCCATGTGAAACACGTTTAAATAAGGTCACGTATGTAAAGTGTATGAAAAAATGTATGATGTATGTACGTGAGAATCTTATTAAAGCCGTAGAAAGCGGCAAGGTGTATACTACCTATGGTTAGTTTATGGAGTGCACGAGTACGCCAAGTAGTTTTAATGGGTTCGAACCACATAATCGAAGTATCCAGGCCCTCGTTGCGGCAGTAAACGGCAAGCATTTCCAATCTTTAAAAACTATTGTTTAAAGACCTACCCTGTGGAGATATCGGCGTGAATATATATACGCAATATTACAACTTTCGGACAGTATTACAGTCAAGTCTTTTTCCCTAGCTCTCCGGAAAGGAATCGAATACCTGTCTCTGTATGTCCAAACCATCTAAACATCCCTTTCTCTATCCTTGTCAGTACATCTTCTTCCATACCACAGATTTCCTTTATCTCACTATACCTCTTTTTATCAATCAGCTCACTCCAGCTATACTTCTCAAATTTCTCATCTCAACAGCATTTATCTTGCTTTCATGCTTCTGCCAAACCCAACATTCACTACCATACTAAGTGTAGGGACTAGCACTCCTCTATGACACCCAGACGAGCCTTTTTTGATACTTCCCGGCTACTCATGAAACTATGCAGGGCTCCATTCACTTGATTTTCTTTTCTCTCTTTGCTCAATTTCACAGTTATACTTCCCGTCCCTCGTCAACTTTGAACCCAAGTATACAAACCCTTTCACTTGTTCTACTCTTTCTCCTTCAATCAGAGTCTAACATTTAGTCAAGCTTTCTTCTCTTTCAAAAACCATTACTTTTATCTTACGTTCACTTTCATCCCTTTAAGTTTTAATGCACCATGCATAACATTGACCATTCTTTTTAACTTTTCCTCAGATGATACTAATATGACCTGATCATCCGCATTTAGAGGACATTTAAGGATCAAATCATTCATTCTTAACCCATGCGTACTTTCTTTCAAATTTTTCATGACATTATCTATGAATAAGTTAAACAGCCCTGGTGAAGCTACACATCTCTGTCTAACACCTTTTTCGATATTAAATCAGTCTGAGTAAATCCTTGTAAAGTGATTTCAGCGCCCGTATCAAGCCACTGCTCACTCCATACATAGACAATGTTGACCATAATTAATTCCTCGCCACACTATCTATTATTATTGCCTTTTGCAAATCTACGAATGCGCAATAGACCTTTTGCCTTTGAGCCAAGAAATTTTCAGTTATGCTTCGTAAGGAAAAGATCTGATCAGTTTCATTCATCACTCTTTCAATCAATACTTTTGCATACAGTTTGCCGACGATGCTAAGTAAGCTAATGCCTATGTGAATATACTCGGAAAAAACTAAAAATGCATTTAAAAGCCTTATCTCATATTTTGTAACAGTATAATTATATACCATGCTTACACCAGTTCACTGTGAATTAAGGCTGGCCGTGATCTCATTGCACAAGTTCAGAGTCACGGCCGTACTCACCAGTTTGTACTCTATATACCGATAAACACGTTAAACGTGTTTATCAGCATATAGTGAGAAATTTACTTGACAATGGTAGTTTGGGTACATAAATACCATAAGAAATCAAGGGTTCATCACCTGTGGGTCTTCGTCCTGCACCAAACTCTTCCTCTTCATCGCGTACTCTTTGATCGCATGGCTGTTCTCCGTATTCGTGTCCACATTGAACGTCTTGAGCCTAAGTATCGGAGTGATGGGTCCCAACGGTGTGTTGTACTTGTTGTACGTCAAGTATCTGTTCACAGTCTGGTTGAGGGACGCGTGGGGGGTTAAGGACGAAGGGTTCGACGGCACTTCGACAATATTCTGGATGCTCGGTCGTTGGGCTCGCTTCTTCGGTTTCACGTAAGTTCGCGAATCGAACTTGTGCTTGTCTGGCATCGAGAGAATTTCATCTGAAAAGAAGTCGATTGTTTATAAACTTATTCTTAGGTGACGATTTGCACTATGTGCTTCCGTCATCATCCGCAGTCCGTATTCGTCCCCACTACATGGGCATGGATTCCCCGAATTCATAAGGATTAGACCGTAGTCTGAGGGACTACGGTTTATCCGTTGGTCTAGTATGGGTTGGTTGACTTCACACACCCATGCGAGTATGCAGGCTTTCTCACAAAGTTTTCTTTCTTTGTCTATACCTTAGTTCCCAAAGTGGTCCAGGTGGACTCCCAGAGGTCCACGGGAGACTTGACGGGGGTCTACGTTGGCGTACGCAAATTTCCATAGTTAGATATAATCTTCACATTTTTCTCAAGTTTTGGGAATATGGTAGAAATGTAGCTGCAGGGGATCCACCGGAACCAGCTAAATTTTGAAAGTTGTCTATGAAAAAAAAAGTCTGGCAACCTCTGGTCTAGTACATAGTGTCTACAATGTAACCATAGGCGAGTTTTAAAAAACCCAGTGTTTCGCTTTAGCATAAATATACTGAGTGAAATCGCAGAACCGAACCGATAGTGGAGTAATATGTTATGGTAAAGTGGTAGATATGAATGAGAGATAGATTTACATCATCATACCAGCCCGCACAAGTCATACATAGGCCTCCTCGAATGATCGCCACACCGAGCGGCTACGAGCCGCCTGCATCTCCATCGTTTGCACGCGACCTTAATCAGGTCATGTGCAAACGATGGACATACTTTGACTAAAGTACGCGTAAAAAAATATTTAACTATTTTAATTAATATTTTATTACTGTAAAATATATAGTTTGTTAATAGGTTTAGTAGTAAAATATATATTTATTACCATATTCAATACACTCTATACTACTAACTAGACTTTTCGAGATATACAAAATACAGTTTAGCAATCAGAAGTTGCTCGTTTGCAAATATTTTGAGTATAAAATATTACGTATTAACTAATGTCATCACACTGTATTATTAAACGTGAGATATATGACGGTAAAACACGTTATGAAGATTAATTGCAGTAAGTCACTGGGAATCTCTTAATTCCAATCAACGATCAGATATCCAAGATATAACGACAGTATCCAATAAGACAGTTCAACGCACCCATTAAATATCGCATCCAAAAGCATATCAATCGACTAGGAATCAAATTTAATACAAATATAAACCTTCCTACACAATTTTAAGTTACATTTTCGCTCTAGGCGTTAAGTTAATCGGTAACGAAATAAAAGCGTCATAATGCGCTTCGCAACGCATCGTCGTAGAAACGAAGCGCACCAAAATTGGTGGACGATTTGCATTCGGCGTGCGGACATTGTCAGGAAGTACACGTGACAGTTGTTGAAATGTTACGACAGCAGCACGTGAAATGATTGCAAAAGGACGCCCTTTCGCGGTCCTAAACTGTAAAGGAAACGATACGAAGAGCTTCGAAGAAGGTAGAGTATTCGAGGATGAGCTGATTAAAAGACGTACTTAGTATTACCCAGAGGACAGTCTTGGCTTTGAATGCAAGACTGGCAGAAAGATAAATACGACACCAAGAATAGAGATAGGATATGAATCTTTATCATCGGTATCACACACTGAAGCCACAGGCTTTAGCTAGTTCTATATAACACTGATTAGCTCCACTTTGTCGCTTGATAAGAACAAAACCTAGTTCCATAAATAGTGATTAGCCTCGCAAGGTTGTGAGTCTAGCAGTAAATGCAAACTGGGTATGCAAGGACAACACCAATACTAAAACCTAATTTATTGGTGCAAGACTGGGTGAGTCTCGTCTCGATCTTGCATAGGCAACACTAGACGCATTGATTGGTGGACTTGAGTAAAATATAAAGTACAACAAAGTAGGTATGTTGGCCACAATGTATTGAGGTCGAAAAATACATTTTCATTATGAAAGAACACAAATCATATACGTTGTAAGCATTTGCATAATGCAATAAAATTATGAAGGTAACGCACATCCGTAAAGTTTCAGCTACGCTAGTTTCCTGGTGCGATCAGATGCAAATTTTATAAGCCATCACTGCCAGTGACTTGAATCACGATTACAAAACTAGTCATTATAATATCGGTACACGAAGTATTATACTTCTACTTTCATAAATTGTCAAGATTATTATTACTTAAAACGATACTTAAATTATTCGGTAATATTTTTATCTCAGTTTGGTTTCTGGTCCTTCGAGCTTATTCACTTCAAGCTCTATCGCCGGTGATTTCGTAAATGTGGACCAAATTAGGACATTGAATGCCTACTAAAAACCAAGATGTTGCTATAATTTATTTGTAATACAATAAATTTGTGTAGAGGTATTAGAGCGAAATAAATTATGTAATTGTTTTGCTTTATTATCAGCAGGGTCGTCAAATTCAAATTTTTTGTTTTGCTTCTAATTGGCATATTGTCTTTGAACTTTCAATTAGTCCTGTCTTACTTTTTACCACTTTGAATTTATCCCTAAATCGTCCTTTTTTAGACGTCACCTGTCTATGAAACATACTTCTACCGCTTAAATTCAAATATTACTCTATCAATATCTGCCTGTTTCAATCGGTGCTTTCTCATACAGCGTTGATTATTGTTTTTTTTTTCCATTTGACAGATTAAAGTGACTGCCATTTCAGACGATATATTCTATTCTAGGTGTAGTTACTAATTACAGTTTAAAAAAAAAACGATTGCCATTTAGACGATATATTCCAAATACACAAAATTGTAAGACATTTTCACTAATTATACCATCCCGAAAAAAATAACAGCAATAACCTTGTTTACAAAATATGATACAAAAAACATATAGCGTATCCGATTCATCATCATCATCATCCCCAGTCCATATCGTCCCCACTACAGGGGCACGGACCTCTCGCGATCAGGTGGGGGATTAGGCCTAGTGCGGGTTGGTAGACTTCACACAGCCATGCGGGCATGCAGGTTTCCTCACGAAGTTTTCCTTCTCCGTTAAGTACATTGGTATCTACAATATAGACCGTACATGAATTACTCAGTGGTACGGACCGGGATTTGAACCCACGACCCTTCGATCGTAAGCCGTGTCTAAAACCACTACACCACCAATGCCCACTACACCACCAATGCTTGCGTTTCCGATTACTATTATTTATTTATTTATTTATCTCGATCCGTTTATGGTTGAATAGAAAGTGAAGCGATTGTTGTATAAGTTTCGAATGTTAATCGAGGTGTAGTCTGATGTGCTGCAACGTCCGATTAATACGGATCGTATGTAATACACACCGTATGTCTGAACAATAAACCTACCTCGAATAGACAAAACTATTAAGTTATCTAAAAAAATAACAACACTTATCAACTTTGCATGAACAATTGAAAAAACAGTTATAAATGACTGGAAAGAGACCGGCAGAGAATACATATCATGTCTCCATGGGCTGGTGATAACCAGCCCATGGAGACCCACTGTTGGACTTATATTTTATGTTAGATTATTCTGATACATCCCTCAGCTGGTCCTCACAATACCCGCGGGAGGACATGGAGGACGCGATTGGATTTACATACAAATGGATACACTAAATATTTTTCAAAAATTTTGATTTTCTATCTATACACATATAATTACTTGTCCTGACTGACTGGCTGACTGATTCATCAACGTAGAGCCTAAACAACCGCTCCGGCTACAAACTTGAAATTTCGGCATTTTAAGCCTTTTCGGTTGAGCATAAGCATACATTAAGAAAGGATTTTTGGAAACTTCACTCCCAAGGGGGTAAAATAAGGTGTGAGCGGTTGTATGGAAGGCCATCATTTTCAAAATAAGGAGTACGAAATTTAATATACCTACTTCTGTTTAGAAATAATTGTATACGTATGCTGACGTTTTTCAAAATTTTACCCCTAACAGGGTGAATTAGCTTAGTAATTTTAACCTCCAAATGGAACACCACGAACCTTTTTTACAAACAGATACTATAGTAATTAAATTAAAGATTAAGAACTAAATACGCGACCGAAGCCGCAAGTAACAGCTAGTTATCAATATAGAGACCGATACAATTTTTTTGTCTGTCTTTCTATCGCGTGCTCTAACTAATGAGTATAAATAAAAAGACTATCAACACCAAACAACACAATATTGTGTATAGGTAATTATACAATTGTGTATCGCTAAAATGATACTTTAGGAAAACTGAACTTTATCACCTCCCAGTAAGAACCTGAATTCCGAGTAAGCTCATGATTTTGTTCAATAAATGGCGTTGCTTATCTGCGACGATTTGAAGATACATCAATTATCTATCTATACTATGATAAAATTGTTAAATATTAAATTTTCAAAAATCAAAGATATTTAAAAACAAACAACTCAGATCGACTAATTAAGGGCTTCTGAAACCGTCTGTCGATGTTTGTTTGTTTATTTGTTTGTTCGGGCTTCACGCAAAAACCAGGAGGTAGATTTTGATTAAATTATTATAGTCTATTATATTAACTACTAGCTGTGCCCGCGACTCCGTCCGCGTGGGCATACATGCCCGCGCGGTAAGAGCGAATAGATGTGTTCCTTGTGTTCATATAAACTTGCGGTCATCGTTTTAAGAAAAACAGTCAACAAAAGTTTTAGCTAAATCGACCGAAGCACGTTTTTAGAATATCTCGTATTATTTCAATTATTTTTTTTTGTTTGTGGACCGATTGGAATGAATCAAACACTAAATGTTACAGGAAGCTCGTCACAATACAACAGTGAAAACCGCATTCAAATCGGTTCAGCCCTTTCTGATATTAGCGTGCACAAACGCACAGACAAACAGACAAACCGACAAAATTTCTAAAAAGTATATTTTTGGCTTCGNTGTTTGTGGACCGATTGGAATGAATCAAACACTAAATGTTACAGGAAGCTCGTCACAATACAACAGTGAAAACCGCATTCAAATCGGTTCAGCCCTTTCTGAGATTAGCGTGCACAAACGCACAGACAAACAGACAAACCGACAAAATTTCTAAAAAGTATATTTTTGGCTTCGGTAACATAACTACAATCTGTATGGATGGTTTTTGTGAAGAAATATTTATTGTACAGACACGGCTCGTTTACGACTTTATTATATGTATAGATTATTGGTACTATTCCAACTTAAATACTGCAGCATGTTTCATCAAAATCGGTCCAGTATAATTGAAGACACAGCTTGAAGTCAAATAAAAGTGGTTGCTAGGCTTTTTATATATGTTTATATCTATATGATTGTATCGGGATTTCCCATGTAGCGAAAAACCGACATCCACGCGGGCAGAGCCGCGGGCAAAAGCCAGTGAGGAATAATCGCATCTATTTCCTCAATTATTACTTCCTAAGTCAGCAATTTATCAAATAACTCGGAATCTTGGTTTTTGTCCGACGACGTTGCTCAATAGGGAACTCGCTATAAACAACTTTTTTATTTCCTTTCGCTGCTACAGATATCTCTGACAGAGCGTTATAGGAACAAAATAATAGTTAAAAAAAAAACGTAGTATAAATAGTTAAAAAAAATAATAGTTAAAGAAAATCGAACTAAAAAATATTTTTTTTTTACTTTTGGAAAAATTATAACCGACAAAATATTCATTATTATTTTTTTCTATCTATAGGTGNTACAATATATTGAATAAATATAATATTTCTTTTTTTATTTTATTTTAAATAAGGAATAGATAGGCATTGAAAACTGTACTGATACAGAGTTTCGCTCGGGGAGGCACCTTAAATAAATGTCTTCATCGAGTGCACCTTTTTTTCTCTGTGTTCTGTCTCTGGTTTTAAGATTGTATATAGACACCGACACATAACTTTGAAAANGACAATATATTGAATAAATATAATATTTCTTTTTTTATTTTATTTTAAATAAGGAATAGATAGACATTGAAAACTGTACTGATACAGAGTTTCGCTCGGGGAGGCACCTTAAATAAATGTCTTCATCGAGTCCACCTTTTTTTCTCTGTGTTCTGTCTCTGGTTTTAAGATTGTATATAGACACCGACACATAACTTTGAAAAAACTTGATAGCAAAAACAGTTTTATTATCAGCTAAATTTCAAATTCATCCAAAGGTTGTCTCAACAGAGTTCATATTGCGATAAGATCGCCCAATGTACACTTTCTATTTCTTGTTTATTATGTTTGCAAGTTTACATTGATGTGCAATAAAAAGTACTATTGTAAACTTTGACAACTTTCAAAGTTAGTTGAAATGTATCTTCTGCTAACAGTTTCCTTTATGTGACACTGGCAACCAGTCCGCAAACGCTTTATTAAAAACAAAAAACCACTGAAGACGCCAAACGATTATCGTCGACATTGCATAAATTTATTACTAACTACCTCGTGCACGCTCATAATTTATTACGTGAAAGAGACTAGCCAATTCACATCGAGAACGAGTTGAAGCCGAATGCGCGTAATTGCGCAATGAGCGGCTGACTGAAGCAAACCAGTCAATGATAGCACGTGATTGATAAACCACCTCAGCTTTATTTGAGTTCTTTCAAACCGTGTGGTCGGTTCGCATCCATAGCTCCAGCACTGAACGAGCTGTGATAATTGGGCGTATCTCCACTGTCTGACGATTAAATTGCGTGCGTACTTTCAATTTGTGCTCACATCGGCCGATGACTGAACAAGTTGCCGAGTGAAACGTTGTAAAATAAGTACCATTTACGTTGTGTGAACGTCCTATTAAAAGAATCATGATCCAGGCTTGGTAGGAAGAAACCTAGGTAGATTTTGACTGAATGACAGGATAACACTGCTGCCGATTATCCTGGTACATCTCTTAGATCAGACGTCCTGAAACTTTATTGTCTTGTAGACCACTTATAACGTTTTTCACTTTTGGATAGACCCCCAAAGAGTCGATAAAATATACTTGTAACATTGTTGTAAATGTATTAATTTCAAATGTGTTTGACAGTTGTCGTGGACCCATATTGCAGGTCATCGTTGACTCCTGGGGGTCAACGATCCTGGGGTCAAAATTCTTAAGTATCAAGTTTTCAAAAATCAAAGATATTTAAAAGTAAAATACTCAGATCGACTAATTAAGGGCTTCTGAAACCGAATCCATCGATGTTTGTTTGTTTGTTCGGGATTCACGCAAAAACCAGCGAGTAGATTTTGGTTAAACTATTATAGTCTTATAGGTACTATTCCGACTTAAATACTGCGGCATGATTCAACAAAATCGGTCCAATAGAATTGAAGATACAGCTTGATCCCTGTTTCAGTAGCCGCCGTTAAGGTACGAAAGGTCAAGTAAAAGTGGTTTGAAGGCTTTTTATATAAATCTATGATTGTGTGAACTAAACTCTCGGCCGTAACAAGTATATTTTTGACGGCGAGTGTTGTACGTAAAATTACAAAATTCCCAAATGGGGATCGTGGCAGGTAATTGCTAAACCGTGGTCGGAATGCTAGTACTCAAAGAGAGGCGTTAAATAACATAAATGGTGTTGCGAAGCAGTTTGTACTTGGCATAATTGGTATGCCAATTTCCTCAGCTTGACAGTTTGAAGTAATACAGTCTCGCTAGCCAGTTCGTATCGTGTATCCATCATCAATTTCCTGTTTGGTATATAGAATATTATCATCCAATTGCATTATCAGCCTTAGTCCGATGGCTATAGTGTTCAGTTTCGTTTAGCCATATATAAATGAACGCGCTGTAATTGAATGATTGACTTAGTGACATTGAGTCTGTGACTTATCTGTGTGCAATAACTGGATACGTTTGTACTAAAATAAGAAACACACCGTCATATTTACGTAGATGGACAAGTTTAGAATAAATAGTTAAACATGTTCTAGTGGTAAGTTATACAAAATATTATAAAATTGTTAAATGTCTAATTTTGTAAAACATAAGCATTTAAAAAGAACTACTCAGATCGACTAAGGACTTCTGAAACCAAATCCGACGATATTTGTTTGTTTGTTGGAACTTCGCGCAAACACCAGCGGGTAGATTCTGGTCAAACTGTTACAGTTTTAAAGGTACTATTCCAATTTAAGTACTGCGGCATGTTTCATCTAAATCAGTCCACAAACAACGACTGATTTCGTTTCAGAAGCCCTTAATTAGACGATACGAGTCGTTTTTTTTAATACAAAATCTGACAACAACTATATAATAGTACAATCATCAATTGCAATCATCAGCAACAGGATTATGTTCTTGATTGTACCATATATTGTAAATAAAGTACATCCTATTCCAACCTAAGTAAGTCCATTGTTGGAGGGGATGAGGCGAATTCAGTTAGCGGTTGCCGTTTGACGTAATCCTCATAAATCCTCCGTTCCCCCTCCCACTATATTATATTCTCTTTGCCTTCCACTATATAACCAATTAGTATCTAAGAAAAAATTTTCAGAAAAGAGTTAAGGAGCACTTTCTCGCAAAATGATACCTATATGTATGTATTTTAGTGTGTTTCGATATTTTTATATATGTAAGTGTATTTATGCTTCTGTACCTAGTACACTAGATCCCATCCTCCTTCTGATCTCAAATATTTTCACACTCTGAGGTTTGCTGGAAGAAAACTCAATTTTCGAGTTAAGCTCGCCTTTGTACACCCTTTTTCTTTATGTACAAATGTATTTACCTGTTTGTGTACAGTATAAATAAATAAGAATGTGCCCGATTACGTGTTCCGAGACTGAAGTCCGATCTTTGTCCCGATCACATGGGCCGTATCGAGACCCATTAGATCAGCTACCGATTGTTTACGATATTCAATCCTTTGTTTGAACGACTCTCCGACCAATGTGGACACACTTCAACGGTTACAAGCTAATTGGTGGGTAGTTGTTTATAACGAAAAGAAATAATTATACGTGCTATCGGATGGAATGTGTTATCATATATTCCAAGTCTCATCAGCCTAAATAAAGTGGAAAAAAAAGTCTCATCAGCCCACGGTAGTCCACTAGTGGGCATGGTCCTCCTTCTTAAAAAAGGAGGGATGTGCCATAATCTCCACGCTTGGCAGACGCGTTGGAGATCGCAGTCAATAAAGATTGAATAACAGTATAACGCTGCTACCCATTATCCTGATACATCCCTTAAGCTGGTTCCTACAGTATTCAAGGGTAGACATGGAGTGACGCTATTATGATCCCAGTGTCACATAGCAAATGTTACGCATATATCCATGTAAACGACATTAAATAAAATACTTATAATACGAAGATAATACGAAGGTCACTCTTAAAAGTTTTTACAAAATCAAAAACCGAATGATATGGGAACCTGTTAATATTTTTATTGTTTTTCAAAATAGTTCGCGTTCCTTTCTAAGTACCATCGCATGCGATAGAACCATCGATTAAAGCAGTGAGCACACTCCTCTTTAGAGATCTCTTCCACGTTTCTTTCGCACGCGGCCACAGCGTCTTCGAGGTTCATAATGCGAATTCTTTTGAGTTTACCTTTTAGTATTTTACCATATTTAAGCTAGTAGTTGCCTACAATCCCACCCGGTGGTAAGTGACGATACAACATAGGGTGGTAAGACGTACTGGCTTAATAAAAACCTATTCGCCCTCGTCTTAAAGACATCTACATTATAATACTGACCTAAGAAGACTGTTCCAGTCTTAGACTGCAGATATTACGAACATAGAAGCAAATCGCTTCGTATGGGTGGCACGGATATCTACGAGGTAAGGGTGATAGCCCGCCTTGCGCCTAGTAGTTCGATAGTGAAAGGTGGAATTAAATCGTGTGGTTCCTGCGTACTCTCCAAAATGTATCCTGTAGAATACTGAAAGGCTAGATTTATTGGCTCTTTTGGGGAATAAATAACTATCGCAAGGTGGCAGGTCAGGGCTGAAAGGAGGATGACTCAATAATCACACACCTTCCAAAGACATATATTCGACTGTCAGTCTGGCGGGGTGGACTGGAGCGTTGTCGTGATGGAGGAGGACCCTGCTTCTTGAGCGCTGCTGTCGATCATTTTCCAAGACTATCGGTAAACAATGACTAACATACCAATCTGCAGTAATAGTTCTTTTATCCTCTAATGTAGAGGTCCAACTTTTTTGTCTTCTAGACCGCTTGTTATGTGTTTCACTTTTGGATAGATCCCCAAAGCGTAGGTAAAATATAACATTGTTGTAAAGTTATTAATTTTAAATGCGTTTTTGAAAGTTGGCGTGGACCCCTTACAGGTCATCGTCGACCCCTGGGAGTCGATATAGACCACTTTGGGTATCATTGCTGTAGCGCTAACAGTTACGCTAAATTTCCCGTCCGTCTAAAGCTTTAGTTCCCAAAGTGGTCCAGGTGGACACCCAGGGGTCAACGGGAGATTCGACGGGGGTCTACGTTGGCGTACGCAAATTCCCATAGTTAGATCTAATCTTCACATTTTTTGTCGAGTTTTGGGAAAATGGTAGAAATGTAGCTGCAGGAGGTCCACCGGAACTAGTTAAATTTTGAAAGTGGTCTAGTGATGTTTTTTTTTCATAAGAAAAAAAAGTCTGGGAACCTCTGGTCTAAAGAATGAGACAATAATTTTTTTTCCTCTACTTTGGACCGTCTTTTGTTGGCAAATCCTTGAATGGAGACATCGATTGAATGTTTTAGTTTCTGTGCTCGTAATATATTCGTAACAACATATCCATCTTTCATCACCTGTGACTATGTCAAAAGCAACGTTTTTTATCGTCCAATTCTCAAATCTTTCAGAGTGACCCTCGTATCAGCGCGAAATAGAATATCAAACAAATGCGTTATAAAAGCACTCACTCTTTATTATGTTGTCCAGCAATGCTCCCAGTTGTTCCTGCAACTTGAGATATTCACTGTCTTCGTAGATGGGCCAGTCGCACGATAGGCTCCAGTCCACAACGTCGACTTTGTGGCCAGAGTCGTCAGGGACTGAATACAGCCTGGGCCAAAAATAGTAAGTTGATCATACTTAATTCTCCTTAGTTATCACTAATATTAAATTTTTACGATTCCGATTTTAGCTGCATATATTTTGTAGCATAACTCGCAGAATCGATGGGCGTTGGGGTCTTAAATGCTGGAATGGAGGCTCCGAACCGGAAAACGTAATGCGGGTAGACCCCCAACTAGGTGGATCGATGACCTGGTGAAGGTCGCGAGCAATCAGTAGATACAGGCGGCTCATAGCCGTTCGATGTGGCAACCATTAGAGGAGGCCTATGTCTAGCAGTGGACGTCTGTGGGCTGATATAATCATGATGATGATATTCTGTAGTAGGGAACAGTTTAATATGCGCTCCTATACAAATACTGATGCTGGCTGGGTATATTTGGTACTAGTAGTAAGAAATTTCAAAAACGTAAAGGGGCCTGAAATACATGAATCTGGTTAAGTATGCCACTGCTGGACATGAAACTCTTGTTTGATGAGGAATTTGCCTTAATTTCCACGCTTGGTAGGAGTTTTACGAAATCATAGTACCTACATTTTAATTGGAAAACAGTACAACGCTGCTACCCATTAGGGACTATCCATAAATTACGTCACACAAATTTTACGATTTTAAATTTTAATTTGCTTTAACCATACTCGACCACAACTGAATGGGTCGTTTCTAATAGATATATTTAGGATATAAGCTAGTTTCCCGGCTCTCTGCTGCTAAGAAAATGGCTGTACTCATCACTCCAGTCTGATGAAGTTGTCGAGGCCATAATCCACAGTCAATTAAGAAAAACGAAAAAAATACATGTTTTATACATGTACAGTCAAACAGCTGGAGAATAACACAAAACTTTTTATCCCGTAAGTAACTTCCTGATTGAAATTCTCTAAAAAATTTCGAATTTTTAATTCGAAATTTCAGATGCATATTTTATATAAACAGTAAAATATGAATATATTTTACTGTTTATATAAAATATGATTATACTTATCATAATCAGACTTAATATAACAATTTAAATGCAATTTATGTCATCAATATTCACAACAATATAATATCTTATCAATATGATAACTGTACTGGATGTTTGTAAAATTTAAATATAATACATCTTGTGACTCTATCATATAGAAACCAATGTAAAGTAAAAAAATTATTGAAGAAGGCTGTGGGGTAGGTTCGAATGATTCATCATCATATCAGACCAAAGATGTCTACTGTTAGTCACAGGCCTCCTCCAATGATCACCACACCAAGTAGCTATGGGCTTCCTACATCCACCCATTGTCTGCAAACCTTCACTAGGTTATAGGTCCACCTAGTCGGAGATAGATCTCCGATAGAGATAGCGTTATTGTTTCATATATTAATTCTGCACGCACTGTCTACTGCCCTATTCATTAGTTTTTATTTTCCTATTTAAGAGGTTGCCTGGAAGAAATTGCGTC
>WUAW01028808.1:2209-16294 GCA_017165845.1 Thaumetopoea pityocampa | reverse complement strand
ATGAAATAATACCTAATAATTCCTCTGAAACAGAACTAGTTATAACGGACCGTGTATATCATCAAATATTAAAAAAATACTCAAAAATTACAATGTCGCCGGAGACTTGAAGCCACTCGGTGTCCGTTACACCGATTAGTGTAATCAGCTCTCGGCGAGCTGTCGCAGCTGATCCCCACCTCCATAGGTGACGACGGAGCTCTTGTCGCGCGCTCGGCGGTGCGTCGCCCGCGGGTTCGTCGCCGGGCGAGTAACCGGCTAACGTACTCCGCTGTGGGTGTATCTTGACACCGCCGATCAATAACAACTGTCCGTAATTGGTAGTGTAATCTAGTCGTGACACGGCGACGCGTGATTGATGGAGTTCTGTCGCGGGCTGGCTCCCGTCTCCAACGGATGTACTGGACACGGACTATTCAGTAGAGTGATGGTCTGCTGACCACCTCTGCCCACCCCGTCGGTGAAATTGTTTTAGTTCTGTAGGAACCTGTATATAATATTGTTATGTTAATAATTGGAACAGGCGAAACCGACGTGCAAATCTTGTGTAGCAAATGCGCAAACCTATTGTTCTAAATAATTGATACCCAAAGTGTTCTATATCGACCCCCAGGGGTCAATGATGACGTGCAAGGGGTCCACGCCAACTGTCAAAAACACTGAAAGTTAATAAATTTACAACAATGTTATATCAACTACGCTTCGGGGGTCTATCCAGATGTGAAAATCATTACAAATGGTCTATAAGTTTGAGAACCTCTGTTCTAGATGTTCATATCAAGTATATATACGTACATATGTTTAAATTGCTTACGCGCGGTGGTGAGCCGTAGTGAAAAGCTATCTCCGAGGGCGAATGCGTGCCAATTTACACGCCTGCTACACATTCACTGCCCGTTACTCGGATCCGGGTGCGGTGTCGTTGCCAGTATCGCCCACTCGTATTAAAGCGACTGAATTAAACAAAACAAAAAGTTTGGTTCCCGATATTTGAATTTACTCGAATAAATTTATAATACCTTATAAACTATCTAAATTCATTACAAAAGGATTAATAAGTTGCTATTTGAACTATGTAAATATCATTTTTAGTTTAGTATTTATTCCCAAACCCTAGTAAAATTGTCAAAGTCATCCGGTTATATTCGATCTTTCGACAAGACGGGTGTTATATCTGGTGAGGCTTACCACCGCTCTAACGGTTGATGTCGGAACATTATATATGCACTACGTCGCTATTAAACTTCTTCACCGTGATTTAGCTTTCTATGATAATATCGTCATTCAAGAGTTGCGCCATCTGTTGAGGATATGTGGTACTATGTAATGAAGTAGACTGCTACATCAGAATATTGCAGATTTCCACTTACATATAAAAATATAAACTAAAGAGTGGTGACGAATAAGACCCCCTCCTGTCACACAGAGAGACTCCTGGTTGGGGCCCCTTACCTTTTGACCGAAAGTCAGTGCGCAATCCGCCACAGCACAAAATGGACTTAAATAGAAAAATATTAATCATCTTTGAGTGATTCACGTTTAATAATTGACTGCAGATTTGTCTTTATTTGACGGTATGCAGATGGTGTCATCATCGAGTCGTGTGCCACATCATTTAAACAGCGTCTGGTGATTATTTTTCAGCCCAATCTAGCCAGGTATTGACTGCAGAGACCCAGCCTAGCGCATGACTCTAGCATATTATGTCATGTTCTACGCTAATGAATGTAGCAAGATTTTGGCCCAAAACAAACTATAATATAATAAACATCAAAGTTCCCACATATGTATGTCTGTCTATTAAACTGTTAGTTAGACTCATTTGGGAGTAAACAAATATACATAAGCTAAGAGTCATCCTTATCAGGCACGTGGCATCATTCCACACGTGTACTGATGATCCTGCGAGGGTTAGCCAGAGATGAGTGTATAGTACTACACCCACATGTCGTCGAGGTGATTCCGACCCAGTGTGATGTGACGGTGGGCGAACCTTTCCCGATTCTAATCGTCTACTTCATAAAACTCACTGACTGGTGTCGCGCAAATTAAACTGGTAGCTTCATAAATATAAGATTCTGGACAGGAGTTCTTTATGTCATATAATGCAACCGAGCACTTAAGAAAGGATTTTTGTAATTCATCCCTAAGGGAGTTGAATTCGTAATTCATCCCCTAAGGATGTTTTTAAGACAAGAGTGAATATGTTTTTATTAAGCTAGTGCGTTTTTCCACCGTAGCTTATATTGCCACTTATCATCAGGTGGGGTTGTGGTCCAGTGCTAGCTTAAGACTTAGCCGACCACACGTGTCACAGAGAACTGTTCGGTTTCGACCGCGCTCGGCACATTAGGCAATAAGGAGCCTTCAAAATTAGTTGATTTTTTTCTGTCAGCGATTGCGAAAAACTCCAAGTCGACTTATTTCAGAATGGGGAGTATTCCCCGATCGGTCGGCCACCGAATTGCTTCAAAATGGGGTGAATCTAGCCGATCGGTCGGGTAAGTGTTAAGTATGGTAACGAATCGGTTAATTCGTGAGACGTTAGCGGCTAGTAATCGTTATAAATCGTTACTGTGCACAGAGATGCGGACGTCAGCTAACACCGGTGTCTGTACGACGAAACCGAACATGATGTGAATTCGCGCTCTACATGCGTCCCGCGCGGCGCTGTCGCTGGTGCGGCCCACGGCGCGCCTGCAGTTGGATGCGTGCGCGCCGTTACGTGTCTCTGTACATTTGTATCATCGATCAGTCGTTTTGTATGATGTATGTTCGTAGTTCGCGTGGTGGTACCGGTGATATGCATACATTTCCTGTGTTTCATTCATGATGATACATGCCCCGTTCTTGTTGGATGTCATCTTCTATAGGTCTCCTCTAATGATCGCCACACTGAGCCGCTATGAGCCGCCTGCATCCATTAATTGCCCGCCATCTTCAAGAGGTCATCAATACACTTAATTGGGGATCTACGAGCATTATTACGCTTTCCGGTTCGGGGTCACCACTCCAGCGCTTTAGGGCCCCACCTCCATCGGTTCTGCGAGCTGTGTGCCTCGCCCACTGCCACTTCAACTGTGCAATGCTTTGAGGCACGTCGGCGACTCTTAGACTCCTGCGGATTATCTTACTGCAGATTTTATCTGTCAGGGAAATTCCGAGCATTGCTCTTTCCATTGTTCTTTGTGTGACCTTAAATTTCTTATGGGGCCCATAGTTAATGGCCATGTTTCAGATCCATAGGGCATCGCTGACAATACGCATCGATTGAATACCTTCGTCTTAAGACATTGAGGTATTTGTGACAAGAACTTTCCGTATAAGGGTATGCAATTCATTATTATCGGTTCAGGTAATTAATGTATAAGCTTGAAATAACTGACACCCAGGTAGGTGCCTCCTCCTACTGCTAGCTGGCGAGGAATGGGGCCGCGGCGTGGGCGGTCGGCGACGCGTTACCATTCATTTTAATATTCATTGCGAATGGGTTTGAATATGTCGCAGCGCTCGTGCAGTTTGTAATGGAATGGATCTAGATGATAGGTTATTTTATTTTCCTGTTTATACTTATAGTAGATACCTCTAATAAGGACACTTCTATATGTTATAATAATACCTTTATATACCTTTAATAATATATTCTAATAATAGTTTAATATATACCTCAAATTATTCAAAATGGCGTTATTCTTTTTGAGAATTGAGAAAAAATCAGTCCACCCCATTGACCCTATTCACGTACTCGTGATGAACAGCGAGGTTGAGTGCAGGCCCCAACCCCCGCGGCCTCCCTCACCCCGGTCACGATTTCGTAGGTCCAAGAGATCATCGAGGACCGGAAACTAAGGAAAGTAGGTACCAGGCTCCGACGGAATCTCGAACCAAGTTCTGAAACTCTTGCCCACCCAACTTCTCTACCTTTTAATGGCCATCTTTAAAACCGCCATGACAAATTGTAGTTTTCCCTCTGTGTGGAAAGAAGCGGACGTCATAGACATCCACAAATCCGGCAATGTCACCTCTAATCCGGCGAGCTATCGACCCATCAGCCTCCCGAAAACCCTTGGTAGAATCAACGAACGCGTGCTCCTCGCGTGACTCAAAAATGTTGTTTCCTCCCGAGGCGTCCTCATCGACGAGCAGTTCGGTTTCCACTCCGTACTCTTGCGTCGGGCAGGTGCACCGCGTCACGGAGCGCATTCTCAGCGGCCTGAACTGTCGCCGGCGCATTTAAGCGGGCGCTCTTTTCTTCAACGTGGTAAAAGTATTCGACAAGTCTGGCACAATGACTTGATTTTCAAATCCGCTCTCGGAGTGCCACACAGGCTCGCTCTCGTTGAGAGGGACTTTTTGTCGAACCGCTCCTTTGGCTACCGTGTCGACGGCACACACTCGACGTGCCGCCTCATCCGAGCCGGAGTACCCTCGGGTTCCGTGCTGTCCGTGTCCCTCCTGCTTTTCAGTCTTTACACGAACAATATTCTTCTTTCGAGTAATATCCGGCTGGGCCTTTTTGCGGACGACACCGCTGTCTACATTCCGCCTCTTTTAGGTGCAGTGCGAGCGAGCCCACGCGTGAGCCCAGCACGTACGAAACGAATGAGTAAATATTATGTCAATACGGACTTCGTGACATTTTCTAAATATTGTCGCTTGACAAATCGGTATTTTTAAAATAGTCTCGCGCACTCGCACATACCCGGAGACACTCCATCTTGTGAAAAATAGTTTTATCGTATTTTGTTTGAATCCGTGGATTTGATGCGACGGTTTGGGCGTTGAGCGGGTGCCAACGGACGCGCCGCACTCCGCGGCTGCGCTGGCGGCGAGCGCAATTGTTCTAAAATAGTGATAGTGTGATACCTAATTGTTCTCAGCTTACTCAACGGTAAAATGAACAAATTCATCCATTCGTATTAAATTTTAATATTATTATTACTAGCTTTCGCCCGCAGCTCCGCCCGCGTGAATGACGGTTTCCGCTACATGGGAAATGTCAAAACAATCACAGATTTATATTAATATTTCTATTTTACCGATTTTTAATTTGCTTAGCTATAAAAGCGTGTTATTTAGTTTTTTTTAAGCTATAATTTATTATTTTAAACATCTATGTTATACAAAATTTGACGTAACATAACAATTTTATAATAGTAAATGACACTTTCTGTTAACGAATTCGTCTTCGTTAAAAGTTAAAATAATATTAACATTGAACTATTTTCGAGATAAAAAGCGCCTGATGCCTTATGCACGTCGTCTGTCCGCCAAGTTTCATCCAAATCCGTTCAACTATTTACAGGTGATTGAGTAACAGACATCCAAACATCTGTACAACCTTTCACATTTATAATATTAGTAGGTATACTCACACGGTTGTATTTTTAGCTTTCAATTCTTATCGCGTCACAATTCATAATATCTAAGGGATATTATAAATTTTTCAAATTTTTTGAAAACAATTTTTTAAATTTAAAATAATCCTCTTTTTTTGCACTAAATTAAAATTTAAATATCATTTGTGATATGTGATATTCTTATAAGTGGATCTCGTAGAGACCTTTATGAGGAACGGGAAGGGCAAACAATATTTTTATTCTTGATTGATGTACCTAATTTATAATCTGTGAACGCATAGTTATAGACATTCAGTAATAGCGGGACTTATGTCTACTCGCGTCTGCGCCTGGTGGAACGCAATCTAAACGTAGAGATCATTATTCGTTCATCCACCGTCCATATTCGTCTCCTCTTCCTCCTGTGGTGACTTCCCCTCATAAGGCAGGTGATTAGTCTACTGCGCTGGCCTAGTGCGAGTTGGTAGACTTCACACACCCATGCCGACATGTAGTTTCTTCATGAACTAAACCTTCTCTGTTTAGTACAGTGATGTCTACAATGTAGACCCTTAGTTCCCAAAGTGATCTAGGTGGACCACCAGGGGTCCACGGGAGACTCGACGGAGGTTGTTGGGGGGACGTTGGCGTACGCAAATTTCCATAGTTAGAACTAATCTTCACATTTTTGTCGAGTTTTGGGAGTATGGTAGAAATGTAGCTGCAGGGGGTCCACCGGAACCGGCTAAATTTTGAAAGTGGTCTATGAGAAAAAAAGTTTGGGAACCTCTGGTGTAGACCGTACGTAAATTTGAAATAACCCAGTGGTACGGGACTGGGATCGAACCCGTGACCTTTTTGAGTAATGATTGCGCTTAGCACCGCTTGACTACCAATGTACTTAGAAAAATAATATGTCATAATTTGTCGCGATAAGTGTCGCTATTTTATAAATATGAGCTTAAACCGCCAAAATTTAAAAAAGAGTACCTCTGAATACATTCGCAATATCTTCAAAATTCATGGTCAGTTTTCGATTGCTTTCTAGTTAATAGTGTCTTCGATGTCCCATTTCAAATTTCCAACATAGCGGCATGGTATGATATACCTTTCAGATCGGTTTATTTCTTGTAACAATAAAAATAAAATTCTTGGATCCGTGATGGGAGCTAATTATATTTTTTTTTGTGCGAACGAAACCGCACAACCTAGTGCAAGGCGTCCTGACCGCTGGTATCGCGACGTGACACAATACCGCAACTATTTTTCCTTTAACATCTTAAACAAATGACGCTAGTTCCAGGTATGGGAAACTAATCATCATATATGTAGTATTACTAAGTTTTGCTCGCGGCTCCGGCCGCCAAAATATCAGGTTTCCGCTACATAGGAAATCCCGAAGCAATCACCTTTATATATAAAGCCTAAGAACCTATTTTACTTGAGCTATCGTACTTTAACAGAGACTACTAAAACAGAGATCAAGCCGTATCTTCAATTCTACTGGACCGATTTTGATGAAACATACCGCTGTATTTATGTTGGAATAATACTTTTAAGACTGTCACAGTTCAACAGAAATCTACCCTCTGGCTTTTGCGTGAAGCTCGAATAAACAAACAAACATTGACGGATTTGGTTTCAGCAGTCCTTAAATAGTCGATCTAAGTAGTTTGTTTTTAAATGTATTTAACTTACAAAATTTGACATTTAACTATTTTATAATAGTATAGATAAAATTGATAAATATTAAATTTTGTAAATCAAAGATATTTAAAAAAATTACTCAAATCGACTATTTAAAGGCTGCTGAAACCAAATCCGTCGATGTTTGTTTGTCTGTCTTCACGTAAAAACCAGGGAGTAGATTTTGGTCAAACTACGAGTATTACAGTCTTAAAGATACTATTCCTACTTAAATATACTGCGGCATGTTTCATCAAAATCGGACCAGTAGAATTGGAGAAACGGCTGGATCCCTGTTTTAGTAGCCACCGTTAAGGTACGAGAGCTCAAGTAAAAGTGTATCTATAGCTTTTTATATAAATCTATGATTGCTTTGGGATTTCCCATGTAGCGGAAAACCGACATTCAAGCGGGCGGAGCCTCGGGCTGAAGCTAGTGAAGAATATAAATGTACATATATGTATTTTTCGTAACAATTGATTACTAAGTAACTACTAATATTATATATGTATAATAGGGAAACGGTATTGTTGCGAACGCTGTCGACGTTTGGGGAATGTTTAGAACATTGCACAAGTACACTAAAATTAATGTTGTAATAAAACTAACTGCTAAAACGTATGCAGTGTTGCATCTCCACAAAATCAAACCACTCGATCAATTCTGGTGGAATGTTCACCGTTATTTTGTTCACAGTCTCAAAAAGGACCGGCTATTAGTCATCATGTTAGGCTATTAATCATCATATTAGGCTATTGGTCATCAAATCCTTCATCATAATCATTTACATTGCTGATGCGGAGATAGCTGCTGCTACCATTTATTTATTTACATAATTAATTATATACAAGCTATGAGTAATAGCTATGTATTACTCAAACCGTCCACAAAACCGAATATTAAGTAGTACATAATATAAAGTTTTAAGAAATTGCATCTTTTTACTTTCCCGGCTGTCGTGTCGTGTCCATGTTAATCTCTGTTTCAGTTGTCGGGTCTTGCAGTAATAATCGTTCTGCGATCCGATCCAACTAGCGCGCCCCGATGAGGAGCGCAGAGTGACACTAATTAGCCGTGAGCAAACGTCGCGGAATAAAGGCTCTTATGTTAAGCGAGAGCCTCTCTACCAAATTCCTTTTCATCATGACCAGCGCGTGAAAGTCCACTCTTGCACACGGGCTTTTTCCTTAAAAATAAGGGATTTGCCACAGTTAGTGGAGGTTACTCCATGTTTGGCAGGCATCTCGGAGATCGCAGTAGATTTTCTTAATAATAATAATAGACATTAGAAAAAATAGGCAGATACTAAATTTAATTAAGTCCTGTTACCGCAGAATTACCACCAATTGTGTTTGGATCCTGTGAAGTTTACCGTGTATGATAGTGAAATTCAAGCAGTGGGTCATCACACATCTGACTATATGTGTCACACGTATTATGACACAAATGTTATGTTTGGTCCCACTCATTCGTTGTAAATCACTTCTCAACATGCGCCAAATATTTTATTTATGTACCGAGGTGAAAAACACGTATTCCTGTGTGTGTTCCAATAAGAATTTCCGTCGCGATGTCGGTGTAATTACACCTTTAGCGCATAAATTACGCTCGTCTCTATCGGGCTCGTGCTATCAAAATAAATACTGTCTATGTGTCCGTTCGACATCAGATCAAATTGACAACGTCATAAATACTCGTATTTCACCGCGCTGAAGCTGTTTCAGTGCGGGGTTCAATCGACGCGCCGCTGACGTGAACGTCCACTAGGGTAACGTGCGGGTAAATAGACCAATCAGTACGCACAGTTGCACCGAGTGCGCGCGAGACGCAAACGCACAGCGGTGTCGTAATGTGACCGATGCTGCGCCGAGCTGACGTCACCGACGGGACGTCGAACGCATTCGACGATTATTCGGTTAAGAAATTAAAACTAGTAAAATTCGTATCTGACATTAAACTCAACATTATAACTTGAAACAATTCACGGTAAATAAGTCAAACGATTATTTCATATAATTAGTTAATTTGTTGTTCCATTTATTTAGTTAAATTAGCAGCACGTGACAACGAATCCAATTGTTTTTTTAATATTCTGAACACACACACACACACACACACGCACGCGCACGCACACGCGCCCGCGCCCGCGCCCGCGCCCGCGCCCGCGCACGCACCCGCACCCGCGCACGCGCACGCGCACTCGCACGCGCACGCGCACGCGCACTCGCACGCGCACGCACACGCACACACACACACACATACGTCCATGACTCGAATACAAATATTTGTATTCATCACACAAAATTTGCCCCTACCTGTCATACAGTCATCATATGGAATATGTTCTGTTTTGTGAATCATCTGTTAATGGAACGTAAACATGCATACTATGTTTGTTATTCTAGATATCGCGCGGAGTTCAAACTCTGGACGGTTTAATCTCAGTCCTACTGAGAAGCGTTAAGTCAGACTGTTGGATTCATTTCGTTCGTCATTATTATGACCAGTGCGTGGACCCCAGCGCTGGGCCTTTTCCTTGAGAAGAGGAATTTACCAGAACCCCCACACTTGGCGGGTGTGTTGGAGATCACGGTGGATTTTAATTTAATAACAGGATAATATTGCTGCCCATGATCACGGTACGACCCTTAGCTAGTCCTCAACGGGAAGAAAGAGAGTGACGCTATTATTATGCCGGCGCCACGCGGCAGAGGTGTTTCAGTTGTTACAAAATAATATAGTGCGGAGCGGTTCGACCGGAGGGCGCGCGGGTTCACGTTGTTTCATTAGGACCGAGGTCGCTCGCAGCGGAGTAACCGGCGCGCTGGTTACTTATCGACACCGTTGGGAGCTGCGTGCAGCCCGCCGCGTGCCGGCCGCTCGGTTACAGCGACGTCGGCGACCGCTGAGCTCGTCCTTATTTGGTCTATTTCCGTCACCGTTCGTGTAAGAGAGCGCCGAGTACGGCTCACGAGTCGACGGCGGGTGCTGCCCCGGCCAGTGAGCGGTTGCGGCGGGACGGAGGCGACTGAAATTAGCAGCGCGCCGCGCGAGCTCGGCCGCAACTAAACGCCCAAAACCGTCCGGCGGCGACGCGGTCGGGTGCCAAATATGGCACGAATCTCGGGTTTCGCGAGGCGCGGCGCGCCCCTGGCACGCCACCAGCCGCTGCCAAAACGCTCACCGTTCCCGTCTGAAAACACGTAAAAAACGCTTTTATTTCTGTAACAAGCGGCCTCTAAATTTAGGCCGTATGGAAACCGAAAGTGATACGAGTGATTTTGGTTGCGACCGCGTTGGCTGTATTTAGATTAGAGCGGGCGGGCGCGAGCGCGCGCAGTGGCCGCGCGACTCCACCGCGCGCGACTGTCCCGCGCGCACCCATCGCACCGCCGGCTGCGCCGTGTGCCGCCGCACCCGCCGTCCGAGAGGCACGCGTACACGCACGCTGCATTGCATTGTGACCGCGCCGCGGAGCCACGTGCGCATGTGAAACAACAGTTCATCAATTAAGTGCCGTGTGTCAAGTGTTACGCTCAAGGATTTGGAAGTCACAAATGTTGCCCGAAGGCGGAGGTGATTTTTTTTTGTAAAATTTAGTGTTCTTTTTGTGTGAAAAAAAATGTGTCTCTGTTCCTATATTTGTTAACATAAAAAATATGGTAATTAACAAATGTATTGTCCATATTAAGTGAAGTAAATAACTAAACAACTTAATTTTAACAAGTTTTTATTTAAATAATATAAATAAGTATATATTTTCTAATGTACAGTTAATGATAATACGTAATGTTGTATGTGTATGTGTGTAGCACAAGTCAGCGACGGCGGTGGCTCCGTGCCCTTTGCTGAACCCTGTTTATCTATGTAGGGTGGCGCCGCGCGGTGCGCGTGCGCTCCGGCCGCGCACCGCGCGGGTGTGCAGTATCGATCCTCGATGCAGTATTTATCGCTGCCGTATATTTTGTGCAAATTTTAATTAATTATCCTTGTCGCGGCGCCTCACTGCGAATGTAAGTAGCAGGTTTATGTTACTTGTATTAGTAAATAGCGCGGTAATTGTACTGACACGCGTCGTACGACATAAGTAAGAGAAATACACGCAATTTCTATTATCTCTGTATAAAAGCAAAACCAAACAGTAACTCCCCCCCACCCACATTTACGGCGGGTAGATAGATAGACAACTCTTTATTGACACACCAAAAACAATTACAAAACATTAAAAAAAAACAAATAAAAAGTGTTACTGCGGGCGGCCGCGTCGCTGAAAGCGATCTCTTGCAGGCAACCCTTGGATGGAGAGTGTTGATATTATACCTATTTGCCGGTAGTATCATAAAATAATGAATTAAATTTAATCATTTTTATATGAAATACATAAATTAAGGAAAAAGACGTATTATTTGTAGGTAGTTAGATCGATTTTTTATTTAGAAAAAAAAATTTTGTAGGCACCTGATAATTTATAAATGTTCGGTATAATCGTGTACAGTTTCATATCGGTAGAGGCCGCAAACAGTTAGATTTGTAGTTCTAAGTTTAGATGCGGCAGTTATTACTTTTTAGCGTGCAGAAGTTATGAACGGATGACTGTTTTGAATGTTTGTAGAGACATTTGTTATATATCAAAAAATACGTTACATAATGTGAGTTGGATGTTTTCGAAATTCAAACGAGCCGCGATTAAATAAATCATTTTAAAAATTTACATGTTATTTGTATGCTGAGTTTCACTAAATCGCGATTTCACTAATATATCGCGAGAAACTGATTAAATGAAGAAGTAATTAATTATAGGCACTTTTTTATTTTTACTGTAAATAGAATTATGTAGAAATGTCATATTTTTCTATTATATATATTTTTCGCATGTACGTTTTCCTAAAGGGGTTTCTACGAGCTGTACCTGCGGTTTCGTGGACTATATATTTGATCGTTAAGATATACTCCACTGTGACTAAACGTTCATCCGGGATAAAAAGTAGTCTACGTCACTAACCTGCACTGTCTGTGCATTCATGAAAAAAAAAACACGTCGATCCGTTGATTCAATGACGAATGAATTTAGGACAACCAACGCTAGGGATGGTTGCAATGCAATCGGCCCCTGAAAGCTTCCTTGCATTGACCACGAAAACAAACGAACTGATTAACACACACGACACAGTATCGAGTGTTGACAGTTAATTTTATAAAATGAATGCGAATACAAAGAAAACTTCAATGGGATAGATTTATTTTACTTTTTTATTATAATAACAGAGAATTGTAAAATTATAAATTGACTAAGACTACACATTAAACTATGCCTGTCACATGGAGCGCTTAAATTTGATTAATGAACACGTATATAAACGATTTATAATATAATGAAAAAATAATTTATATTATACAAAAAATAAAATAAATTATGATAATCAGAAAAGAGAACAAACGTAAAAACAAAAGTAAACACACGCTGATACAATCATTCTAGCGGTTGTTGATCATTCTTTGTGTTATTATGCTTTATCGTTCTCAGTCGGTCACCTGCTGCCACCAGAACTGTCTCGAGCCGCTGATGGAAGTCAGGAGGCTGAGAGGATACCAGCGGTGTGCTTACTCCGTCGTGCAGCACAAGTAACACTTATCGCGGCTGAGTGGGTAACTTGCGTTACCCATTCCAATATATAATTTGCATTTCAATCAAATTCAATTAATTTATTATTTGCTTAACATAGGTAGTAATAACAAGATGGATTTTGTTTTAAAGTTCGCTATGTTATGCCAACATGCAGCGGTGTACAAATATTTTCAGCATTATTAAATATTATAAACTTATTATGTTATCATAATTATATTACTATAATTATACATATTTACATCAGACCCACACCGCCTGCCAGCTCCTTTGCTATTATGGGCTTGCAGTCTTAATAGGTACACAAAACATTGGCTTTAATATACCAACCGATTAACAATAATAATTAAATTTATGTAAATGTAAAAATATAAATATGATTACAAGGAATATCTGATCTGTTTGTTTGTATAGGTATGTGTACCACTGGGGGTCCAGGCTGGTGTTGGGGTGACACTAGGCGTCGGAGGGATTGTGGGAGATACGAGGATAACTGTAGGCAGTCGTCGCGTACCAGGACTTGTCATACAGTCGCATTTCGTCCAGTAACGGCAGATTCTAACTTGATTTGAGTTAATGCTAGGGACCAAAAGATTTCTGAAGAGTGCTCAAATAGCCATTTGATACGTCTGATTGCTATCCCAGAACCCTTCACAGTTGATGATGGCGACCACCGCCGAGTTTTTAGACACCACTCAGAAGCCGTCTCCAAGATCTTGCGTAGTTCCTACACACAATATCCTCCGCAACAAAAAGGTGAAGAAGATGTCTGCAATTAATCTAGTATGCAAATATTGTCGTCAATCCATTCGTACGTGTACACGATTGTGTCAATTTCAACGCTCGCCTTTCATCGGCAGCCAGTCACGTCTCTGACGCGTCCGTGTCCTACTGAAATCGCCTTACCACTCGCGAAGTCCTGTTGTAAAGTGACGCGTTACCTCCCGAAACTATGTCATGTGTGCACACCCAATCAGTCTGTTTGTTTCCGCGGTTACCGCTGAGAGGTTCCAGGGGCCAATTGCCCATAGACGGCTGGTGTCAAATTGCCTCTGTCGACGGCCGATAGCGAAATAATTGTGATTTAGCGTTAGTCACGGACCGTTGTGCAAACACTCCTCGGATGGAGTATCGAGGCGATATCAGTTATCACTCGGGTGGTTAGAGCGCGCGCCGCCGGCGCAGGCGCCGCGCGCGGGACCTCATTTCTTATTTGTTCTGTGACTGTTTTAGTGTTGCAACACTGTTTTGGATTCTATAATTGGCATCTCCGCTTATTATCATATTCCCACTTCAATACATATCGGCATGTTGGGGTTGTCATAACTGTAGCTATGTATGGAGCTCGCGGTGTTACGTCATGAGCTCGGCTATGGTATATTTATTTATTTACACTTCATATATATATATATATATATATATATATATATATATATA
>WUAW01028798.1:1258-16818 GCA_017165845.1 Thaumetopoea pityocampa | reverse complement strand
GATAGAAATATATGTAATTTAAACAAATGACAATACTTATGATTTTTATTATTATCGTCGTTGGTGTAGTGGTTTGAAGAAATGAATGCAGTATTTTTAGGCAAGAGGCGTATCCACGGATACGCCTCTTCGCATTTAATGCCAGTGACCAGGGGTTTGGCGATGGTGGCCATGCATGAATTTTCATTTTATGAAGTTCCCGTCGCAGTTTTCGATGAAATCGGGTTCTGTAGGCCGGAATTGAGTTCAGACGTAATTTTCATTGCAGTGGTCTTCTTTTTAGCTGCTACAATCCGTTTTAATGCGCTTCGGTCCCTGTCTGACAGGATTGTCTTTCGACCACTGTTGTGCTGTGCAGACGTCGTTTGCCCTCTGCCTTTGTTTGTCGTTTGCCGTTTGTCTAACTGTGTATGCCCTCGTGACATTGGACACGGTGCCTTTCGATACCCCCACAATGTTCGCCACTGTTGCCACTGAAGCTCCAACCAGACGGGCACCAACGATCATGCCTCTTTGAAAGTCTGTTAAGTCGCCCATTTTACCGCACCACTTTTACACCACGACACTCACGGGTGAACTGGTTACTGCTGACGGAAGAGGAAGGTCCACATGACACACTGAAAACAAAAAACGAGCGGCAACCGTAACAGGTGTTGTACAGTGGAGGGCCAAACTTACGTGTCCTGTATGCAGCGTGTTTAGATTTTTGTCTACCCCCTGTATGTAAAAAAGTCAAATGGAAGGTTTGTTTACATTTTATTAATAGATTATCACAGAATCCGTGTTATTTGTGAAGATTAATTATCAAAAACTACTAAATCGTATCTAATAATCCTTCAATATTATTTTTTGGTACGATTACTCTGAGAATATTATTTTAAATGCTTGTAAATAACAAAAAAAAAATGAAATTTTAAAGGAACCTACTATGATAAATATAATGATTCTCGGAAGTATTAATCTATTATGTAGTCAGATACCTGTTGTAGTTGTAATAATTATGAATTTTATCAAAATGGATTTGCCGTTATAACGTTAGATGACGGTACCAGCATTTTGATAAAGATTGTGATATGATGACCAGTGACTAGTTTGACATCGAACTTGTAATTGCCAGAATTCACGTATTAGTCTGTGCTAACTCGAGAGTTGTCCGGTGATAATCTTAGAGAATTGTTAGCTTGATAAATACTCAAATCTGATCAATGAATAATCGCGCCATCTAGTAGTAAATGTTAAGAAACGAGACTGGGTGGGCTGGACCACCTAAGACGACGCGCAACCATCGATCCCATAGACTTTCCCTGTGCACGGACCATCACTTCCTCTTAGAGAACCTTCTTTTCACATCTATAGCGGTACATTTGCGAAAAATAAAGTGGTTTAGAACCGGTGTATTTACGCCCTTTCAGACGCTTAACTGGCGATTACTTTACATTGGCTGAGACGAGATTCATATCCAATAGAATTCTTGAGCCCCATTATTCTATTCTGAACAGCGAAGCTACTCATAATTAGTTTTCAAATAAAATTACCAAATATCAGTTAATTTTTATTGTAAGCACACAAAATGTTTGTCAGACGGGCCGGCCGCCATGTGGGTTGTCCAACCCGGCGGCGTTGGCTCGTCTAAATGCAGGTGTGAAGGTGTTAGTAGGTCTTGGACACTGCAGGGGCGCTTCCTACACGCCTCTCGGTCGCACACGCGCAGTGTAAGCTCTTATGGACTTAATCAAAGAGACCGAAGCCCATGTCATCATCAGACTCAGAGTCCTCTTTTTCTTCCTTCTTCTCTTCGGCTTTGGCAGCGGGAGCCGCGGATGCAGCGGGGGCGGAAGTCACGACAGCTGCTACGAACTTGCTAGGGTCCTGAAAATGGAGTCATTATTAGTGTCAGCAATAATTCGAATTAAAATTGTATATTAGCTGGAAATAGTTGCGTTTCTGTTAGCTCACTTTCTCTATATAAAATTTGGGGGCTACAAGAGTTACTTCATTAAATTAGAGTAAAACTTCCTACAAGTTTGCATGATAGTTGTCAACAATTATGAAAGCTTTATCTTTAAGTTCTTATAATTATGTATGTAGCAGGATGAATGATCGATTATGATGTTGATGATCACGTCGGGGTATCTCCAGATCGAAGTGTGGCAGGGATGGCAGTATCGGAAAAAGAAGATCTACCAACTAGACGGGTGGTATGTCTGGCAAGCTTACCACCACCCCGACAGTCGATATTGGGACCATCATACATGCTAAATTGCCATCAAACTTCATCAGTGTGATTCAGACTTCTATGTTAATGTTATAATTCAAGAATTGTGCCATCTGTTGAGGATGGGTGGTACTATGTATCGAAGTAGGTCACCACAAGTACTATTCATAAGATAAAAGAAAAAATACCTTGATAAACTCCTTGATTGTTTCAGCTTCCTTAAATTCGACTTCGGTAACGGCGGCGATGGCCAATAGATTCTTGAATCCGTTGACGATGGAATGAGGCGCGGAAGCTACTGTCGGGTAGCCGATGGCCAGCGAAAGCGCAGCCACGTTGGCCACACCCGCCATAAACTTCTCGCGCAAATCTTCAGGCTTGATGTCTAGGATAGCTGGGGCGAAGATGGTGCCAGAGTCATACACCTGCCAGGATAAATTATATTAATTTTGGCTGGTATACAACCAGTACATGTGAAGCTAAAAGCTTAGTTTACCAGACAGAGACACTTATCTATGATATGGATTACCGATTTGGCCTGTGTATTGATGTTTTCAAATTTCCCACGAAAATAAGTTATCATTCGGATTCAAACTTTTGATTTTTTGTTTACCTTTATTATATAATTACTTTCCTTTTAACAAATTACGTATTTCATATACTCATATATAAGTGACATATGGTCTATTAATTTGAGTTCTTATCACTAGCCCAGCACTGCACCATATTTAAAAATTGCTTATTTCGCTTCATTTCAAGGTTGTAGATATAATGTTAAAAAATTCAATGCCATCTAAAGTCATATTATAAGAAAAAATTCCATGGTCTGCAGCACAAGATCTTAACAAGCACCGGTAGCGAACATGTTAAACAGCAAAACATTCTCATTGGGCTGGAGTGTGTTTAGGACACAAACTAAAATGGTAAGTGAATAATGGACATTATCGTTGTAACAATTTTTCTGAGAATCTTGATATATCCTAGTACAACTGTTTGCAATGTTATATAAAAATATCAATATTGTAATTGAATATTAAAATTAAACAACATAGCATTTACTTTACCAAAGGTTAATTATCAGAATGCACATTAATGCAGTCTGTACTCAACACTTTGGATAGAAAATTAATTATTAGGTACTTCTTTTGTATCAATTCTCTAGGTAAGAAATGCGCTAATTACAGAATCAATATTTTTTCAGGAGAGAAATTTAAAGTTTTTGCCATAAAGCTATGAATATTTAATTATAAATCTTCACCAAGAGATACAAACAATAGTTTACAAAAATAATTGAGAACCTTGCAGCAAATAGGAGGCAAGTCCAAATTTCAAAACTTATGGGTATTCAAATAAAACGTGTCTAAAAATTAATTGTTACACTTATGACTTACAGTTACATGTTATATATGTGCATATTTAGATATTTTACTAAAGATTTTAAGATAAATAAGTTTTAGAATAACTGCGAATATTTAAAGTTATAAAAAATTTAAATTTTTTTAAAGAGTAATGGCTAAAATTTGGATCTGCCCCTCCATTTGCTGCAATATTTTTTGTCAACTTATCTACTTTTAAATTGCCCTCTTGAATAATTACCGATTTTAATATTAGCATGTTTGTCATTTAGAGCAGAATTCTCCAACGTTTCTGTCTCATAGCACACTTGCCATCTATTTCAGTTTGGGTAGACTTCTTACTTAATCAATATTGAATCTTTAAAAATTCATCAACATCAAATGTGTTTATGAGTTATTTTAACGTAGACACCTGGGGGTCGACGGTATTGACCACTTTGGGTATTAATGTAGACCAGGGGGTCGGCAACCTTTTTTCGCCGCGGGTCAAATCAACCACAACGTGAGCATTAAAGAGACATTTGGGTTAGATTTTTTCCAAATTTTTTGATTGTTATATATTATACTTTATTTTCGGAACTAAAGCGGGGTCATTTGAAATGATCAAATGGGTCACTGAAAGCGTGGTCATTTGAAATGATCAAATGTGTCATTGAAAGCGTGGTCATTTGAAATTATCAAATGGGTCACTCAGTGACCCGCGGATCATGGGTTGCCGATCCCTGCTCTAGACTAATTAAGGAACAATTTAGTAGTCAGTCACAAGAAGGTCAGTATCGGTTTTGTTTATACTGACCACAATCAATTTACGCAGTAATTATTGAGTAATAATTTCATGATTTCATAATTTACTATTCTATAGTCAATCGTCCTATTTACAGAAGAAAACATACATACATACAATAGTGTTAAAAGACCTGCTTTAAATTAATGATGAAAGATGATTGACGAAGCAGATCGATGGTCGGTAAGGGTCGACCCAGGCGAACATATTTCGACCAAATCAGTGTTGAAGAAAGGCCAGGTTATGAGTACCCGCAACGGACGTGCTTGTATGAAAGCATTGATGAAAGTAGAGGAGCGAAAAATGTATGTCAGGATCGTAGCAAGTGAGATGTGTGTATGTATGTAAATTACAAAGAGATTTTGTTTGTAAAAAGATGAAAAAGTTCCTTTAATTTGTAATAGGCATTACCAACCTGTTTGACGACGAGACCGTATGAGAAGGGAGAAATGTTCAACATGTTGAGGAGAGTGGCCTCGGAAGCGCCCACTTTGTCGCCGGGCTTCAGGATGTGCACGTCATTGATGATTTCGATAGTACCTATGAGTATTGGTTACATTATTTTATACAATTTAATAATAATGCTCTGATGACTGGACCATTATTTAAGGCTTACGATTGAAATTTTTTACATATCAATGACTTATGTATACCCTATTTTGTATTGCCATATTGTTTATCTGTTTTTTTTATTTATAATTTTACATATAACTGATTAAAAATGAATAATTGTAAATTTGTCATCCAATTCCAATTTATATATTATGGCCCCATTCCTTTGCAGACGATTCAGCCAAGGACAAGTGCATCTAGCAATGTTAGGGCTTATTTTGCGGTAAAAACTTAATCATAAGTATATATAATTTTGTATCTTCAAAATGCCAGTGCAATATTCATACGAGAACCACCACACTAGGATAAATTTGAAGACTTGATCTTGTCTGATAGCGAAACCAGAGAATAAAAATTGATTTCCCTGGCTTTAGACCAGACTACTATATCAATCAATAAATCATTTTTTATTGCGAATATATGTTCTGGAGATTACCTTTTTTAACAGTACAGCTATATTCCACCAAGTGACATGCAATAAATGTTATGTGAAGTTATAATTTATTTAACACTCAAAACCAATTAAGTATATTTAAAGAGCATGATGTAAATAATCTTATTGTTAGAATTAAGTCTTTCATAGTATAAAAAATAAGACTACATTTACATTAAGATTTTATTTCAGTATATAAGTGATGTAATATATCCATGTCGTTATATTTATATATCTTATCTAAATGAATGTATTCCGAAATATATTCAAAAAGTTGTTACTAAAATATTTTAAGTAGTTGCACACTGTATTATAAATTATACAAAGAATATATATAATATTCACTTATCTCTTACCCTTGGAAATCTTGGTGGGGATGGAGAGAGCTTGGAAGAAAGAGGTCTTCTCAGGCCCAAGACCAGTGTTGTGGGCTGGGATGACGACGGACAGGGGTGCAATGGCCCCAGGGCGCGCCGGTGCGCGTACCTTGTTTTCCAGTAGCTTGTCACGTACCTGAACACAATTGTGTCGCATTCACTCAAGAGAAATAATTCCTATGAAATGTAGAATATTTCTGTAACCCAGATTTGTCTTATTCATCATTATGTGTAATGCATAGTTAAGTCATAAGAAACTGGCAGAAATAATGTTGCAGACCTTTGAATATTTTTTTCTACAAGTTTGTATTTTGTCATAAATATAGTCATTTGTTTTCTCAAAAGACCAGTGTAATATTCAAAATTTAAATATGCATACCTGTTATTAAAACTTGATCTTTTGTCTATATTCAAACCATGTAAATGAATGAAAGATGTTTTTTCTGAGTTCACATTAAAAATTAATAATCCATAATAACCTATTGGTAGTATTAGAAAAGCACAACTCTCAATTATGTTGATTAAAAATATTGCCTTAAGCATAATAAAATCTTTTTATTATTATTATGAATATTATTAGGAAAAAAGTTCCATACTAATATTAGCTCAGTTATAAAAAGTATCCTGGTCTTATCTCATACACTATACAGTAGGAAATGATGAATGATGCTTTTTATATTTATATAAAAATATGATTATAAGGCAACATTTATTTATAGTATTTGATACTAACATCAACCAAGTCTCCTCGGGTGAACACAAAGCCAACATTTCCCTTGATGTGAGGGAGCAGTTTCTCAAGGGCCGGGTTATTGTCCAAATGGTCCCTGATGGCTTTGCGCATCATGGTGTTCTTGCCCATCAATACAATGCTGTGCCCTCGCAGTGAAATACGGATCTGCTGCATCTGGGTCGAGCCCACATTGTCTGCACCGACAATGAAACATTTTGGGTACTCATCTAGAAGTTGCTGTAAAAAAAGGTCCAATATTAATAAGATTAAAGTATTATGACTATTTTAAAACAAGGCTTTTTTCTATTTATTAATATTATTATTTTAGAGAATATTTTAAGGGTTAGTCATAAACAAAAAAAATGGATAGTTGGACAGTGAAATAGGTTTTTATTCCAGAAAAACCCGAGTTTTCTGCAGAATAACATTACTAATATAGTCACACAAGTCTTAGTTAAGACCAGTGAGTATTGTGACATTTTTTAAAATTAGTAAATATTTTATTTTACTACAATGTGTAAAACTGGTGTGTAATAAAAGTTTATTCTACTGGCACCATGGTTGATAAAACAACTTCAATAGGTATTAACCGAGAAAATTAAAATTTGAACAACTATGGCAGGTTATCCATTTCTAATGCCCCCAACTGGGCGAGGCGAAGGCTTCGACACACTGACCCAATGGGATCTTTTGTACTGTCCCAGTTGTGCTTGACCTCCATCTCCAGGTTATCCATATCACGCAAACTTTAATTTAAACCTTGTAAATTGCGTTCCTTGTCGCTTCAAATATCCGAGGCACGTTTTGAGACTATCTGTTAGACATTGACATACACATTCACTCATAAGTCCAGTGCTCAGGTTAGAAATAACCCAAAACAGATACCACACAATACAGATATTGTGAAAACAACAAGACCAGTCTCTGAAAGCTTTTCTGTAGAGATTTAGTACATATACATGTCTGATGGGATTAAGCAGAATTTTCTAATTAGATGTATAAGCGTCTTGTAAATTGATATTAAATATAATCTTAGATCTAAAAATTGACATATTTTCTTTTGCTACATATGAAGNCCAGTGCTCAGGTTAGAAATAACCCAAAACAGATACCACACAATACAGATATTGTGAAAACAACAAGACCAATCTCTGAAAGCTTTTCTGTAGAGATTTAGTACATATACATGTCTGATGGGATTAAGCAGAATTTTCTAATTAGATGTATAAGCGTCTTGTAAATTGATATTAAATATAATCTTAGATCTAAAAATTGACATATTTTCTTTTGCTACATATGAACTAGTTGTAACGGATATTGGTAGAATGGGACCAAATTGGTCCAAACCCCATAAACACGAAGATGTAGTTTTGAGGTTATACACGTTTTAGAACTAATACTTACGATGATCTTGGTGAAGTAATTAGTCTTCCAGGTAGCCTTGTCCTCCCTACCCATCTTGGCGTGTGGTGTAGGGACTTCGAAGAAATTTAAGGACTGAAAACAATTTAAACATTATCACTACACGTCACATATTGAACAAGAGATTTAGCTTTTAAATTAAAATGTTATCGAACAATGTATTATTTCTAGGCTACAATTACGTTTAATCGTAATAAAATAAAACATGATTCTTTTGATATTAATAGATTTTAACACCAAAAACTCACCAAGACCAAACGCACAAATCAGTGTGCGGGACGAAAATTATAGAGATGGAGTCTGTGGAGGGGGGGGGGGGGGAAGGGGATGTGCTGTGACGAATTAATCGACTAATAGTATTAGTAAAATAGTCGACTTATTGTTATCTTAGTAACAAAAAAATTTATGCTTAGTTCGAGGAAGCTATTCTTTCATGGATAAGAGTGAAAGTTTAGTGGAACGAATTCAGTCAAAGCTATAAACATGTTGCGAATCAAGCGCATCCCCGTCTTCCTCGCACTAATGTAACTACAGTACCAGTAGTAGTTACTACCAGGATAACCTACTCTTTTGGTATCTTTATATTAAAATAAGTGGCGGCGGTGCAGAAGATTGTATTATGAACGCAAAACAGTTTTTTTATGTTGACTAAGAAAAAATATATTTTACAATAAAATCGACATAATCAACAGTATGTTACTATGGTAACTCAAATTATTTCTTTTAATATTTCAAGGAGTATTCTGTTCCTAATATCCACCTCTATTGATACTACCAGCCATGGTCTTGAATATAACTTGTCTAGGCCTATATAGTGGTTTTGTCAACATATCAGCAACTTGCCTAGCTGCTGGTACATGGCAGATTGTAATACTTCCATCTTGTATGCATTCTCTGATGAAAAAAGATCTTATGCGAATGTGCTTAGTTTTCTGATGAAATTCAGTTGGATTCTTGGCTAACTAGCACTTAAATAAAAATTAAATAGCACTTTCATTTTCAACACACAAGGTTGCAGGACATCTTTTATTAATAAGATATTTCATAAGTTCTTGTAGCTAAATAATCTCCCGGGCAGTTTCACTGGCTGCGACAATTTCTGCCTCTGTTGAAGAAATTGCAACTGTACTTTTCCGTTTACTATTCCAGGCAATCGCACATCCGGCGTAGATGCAAATAATATCTGAGGTTGAACGAGCAGTTTCTGTGTCACCTCCATGATCAGCATCACTATAGCGTTCTAAGTTATGGACATTTTCTTGTCTGTATATTGTGCCTTCATCTATTGTCCCTTTCAGGTAACGCATAATTCTTTTGACGTTAATAATGTCCTTCTTTGTAGGTTTATCCGAATTGCGAGATGCAATACTCACAGCAAAAGCTATGTCAGACCTTGTGCTCGTCATCGAATATGATAAAACACCAACAGCTTCGCGATAAGGAAAACGCTTTGCAGTTTCTTCCTCAGCTTGAGTATTATTTACCTTTAAAATTGGTGTTTTTGCAGGCTTGCAATTTTCCATGCAGAACCTTTCCAAGACTCTGGCAATATGTGCCTTCTGATGCAGCAAAATAGAACCGTCAGAGTTTCATTTTATCTCCCTTCCAAAAAAGTAACTTGCGGGTTTCACTGTAATCTTGAAACGTGCTCTCAATTCATTCAGGAAGCAGTTAGCCAGTTATATCAAGAAGTATTCTACTCCTAATATCTTGGACCAAGTTAAGTTTCAGTATCGATGCAAAAGATGAAATTGTCCTATCCTCGAGGTGTTGCTCATCCACGAAAACGCCAGGCCCCATACAGCAACTGCAACGCAGCAGAAACTGGAAATGATCCGGAAAACACTTGATCATGCACCTTACAGTTCAACTTAACACCATGTGATTTTCACGTATTTAGATCTCTCGAAGAACCACTTGAAAGCAAGCGATTTGAGACAAACAGTCAAGTGGAAATATTCGTGTGCAACTGGATAGATACTGATCCAACTTCTTCCCGTGAGAATGGAATGAAAAAATTACCACAATGTTGAGAAAAATGGATAATAAAAGAAGGAAATTATACAGAAAAAATAATTTAGAAATGTAACTAAACAGTTAGCTTTTAAAATAAATTTTGCTGGTAAAAAAGGCTCGTTTATATTTGATTACCCTCATATTATTTGTACATATATTTGTTACTATTATTTGTAATTCTACCTATATTTTCGATACATTGCTTCATACCAGTGGAATTACACCTTAAGATTTATAAACAGATTTTGTTTGAATTAATTTTTTTAAACAAATATTTTTAATGAAATTATCGATATGCTCATATGTAATATGAATAATGATCGAATGATATTTGCATCACTTCACGACACATGTGAGCATGAAGTTATTCATAATTAAACGTTGTTTTGAAAGACCGTTCATGATCCACACTTACACGTGTTCATAAAGTAGTTTATATAATAACTAAATAATATGTTATGCTTACGTTGTGCTATATAAACTCCATAGGTAATAAATATAGAAACATTTTTATTACCTATGGAGTAATAAAAATGTTTCTATATTTTATTGGCATTCATTTTATATAGTCCTTATTTTTAAAGTACCTATAATTAATGAATTTGTCGACTACCATACTCGATTATTTTATAGTAGTCGTTTACAGTCTTGATTAATGACATTTAGCAAGTACAAGTAATTATACTCAGCAGCGATATACTTTGCAGATTTATCTTCACAGATGAAATAATATTCATCGTGGAGTTTTGACAGTAATTCGAGTGAAGCATCACTTGAAGTTTTATTTTAATGTTTTATATTAGTTTAATGTGATTGTTGTGATGTTTAATATATAAATTTGTTGTTGTGATGTGTATTAATCGTTAATAATCGTGAATAATATTGAAACATTTGAATAAAACTGTAACAAACATAGCAAAGTGATCGTAATATTTCAAGACAATACGTCTGTGGAATGTCATGCTCAGCAATGTGATTTTCGTCGGGTTGACTTCAACACTCCCAAGAAGCAATAAAAATTACACACCAATATATTGTTATTAAACTGATGAAAGTACATAACTGAAATGATAACTTGGCTTAATCTACTCAGGTACCAGGTCATAAAATATAATTTAAAAAATATATTCGTCATCTGTGGTCTGTGATTGCATTTTCGTTCATATACTTATTTTACATTACATAGCGAAAAATATTTTCTTTGGCTCATATTTATTCTAAGTTGTATATTACTTTGTGATACGATATTACTCTCGGTAGTTAATTTCACATTTCGTGTATTTTTGGTGTATTTATAGCTTCTTCCTAGAAAAATGTCGCTATTCCGGAAGCCCAAGAAATTTCAGCGCCGTGTGTTTTGTGCTGATGATGATGAAGACGGTGAGCCTGAACCTCCGCCGCCGCCTGTCATTAGTTACGCGAAAAAGGAGCCAAAGCCGCTGAAGAGTGCACCTCTGTTGAGCTTCGCTGATGAAGGTACGATCCAAATTTACCCACAGGTGAAACGGACAGCGAAACAATGTGAGGTTTTGAAAATCGTTCATATTCGGTCTAATAAAATTGTATTTCTAAATATGAATGTGACCACTTTTTACTGAGTATGAGGATCAGTTGTAAGTTATAGGCTACTAACGAATTTACGTAATTCGTGAAGGGATTATGTGGGAGCTGTTAATCAAATCAAAGTATTAAACTATTTGCAATAAAATATTAATAATTAACTTTCTAATTTTTTTTTAATTGCACATCTTATTTGAATATTGCCTATCCTAGTTAGAATCTTATTATGCTTAAATACCTATCAATATCACACTGCTTCACTGTGTTTTTGTACATATTAACTGACATAAGCCATTTAATAAGTATGTACATTAATTCATTCATTTCTTAAGGCAATTGTAGATACTATTTTGAAACTTAGTGTAAAATGAATCAAATTAACACATATTAAATATGTGTTAATTTTGATTTTTTAATTAAATAAAGAAAAATCAAAGTTATTAAAATTCTGATTTGAAATGCTTACATCTGGCTTAGCACAAGAAAAAGAAATAATTTTAAATCTGATTTACAACTTAAAAAGAACAATAAATTACCTGTGTAAACTACTGCATTTAAAGAAATATTGTATAAGTTTTTTCAAAGAAAAATAGCTAATGCAAAATTTCTATATAATGCTTTATAAGCTCATAACTTGACAAATCTTATAAAAAAATGTGTATTCATACTCATAACATCTAGAACATTGATACCCAAAGTGGTCTATATTGACCCCTAGGGGTCGATGATGATGTGCAAAGGGTCCACACCAACTGTCAGAAACACATTTGGAGTTAATAAATTCACAAAAATTTTATATTAACAATGCTTTGGGGGGTCTACGCAAAAGTGAAAAACATTACAGGTGGTCTGTAAAACAAAAAAGTTTGAGGACCTCTGATCTAAAAGCACAATTAGGCTGAGTGTGAATTAATTTTTGATCCTTAAATTTTTTCACTGTCTGCTTCACATGAAATGTCCTTACTCTTATTGAGTTCTTAGGAAATATGATGCATATTTTATTTGCACTGTGTTCCAGCCAGGACAAAATATAATTCTCTCAGTTAAGATACTATAACTGTGACATATTATTCATCATCAATTAATCTACTGAACATTGTTGATCAAAAAGTCTTCTCTATTAATAGGGAGGAATTGTCATTTTTATGCATAAAGGGCATCTTCAGTCACAATACATTTTCTGTAATCACATTACAATTCTGCAGCCTTTTATCTTGAAGTTAACTCTAAAACACATAATGTGAAGTACAAGAGGCACCATGTATTGATTATTAATACATATTGACCCCAGCATAATTAGTATATTTAATGACTCCCCATGGTTTAGTATTTCTAAATGCGTTTCTTTTACAGAGGAAGAAACTGAGGTGTTCAAAGTGAAGAAGTCAACACAGAGTAAGAAACTTGCCAAACGTAGAGAGAAAGAGAAACAGAAGCGTGATATAAATCCTGATGGTGATAATAACAAATATGACAGTAACGGAGTTGAGGTGAGGTGTACTGTTGTTGTACCACATCAAACGGAATACATGTTATCACATGTTTATACCGTTTACACCATATTCATTTATTTAGTAATATTATAGTTATATGTCATCGGTTATTTATAATTGTTGCCATATTTTTATAAATCAAAGGTTACTAACTGCTACAGTTAACCCACATGAATCTTTTTTTTGTAAATGNTACATGTTATCACATGTTTATACCGTTTACACCATATTCATTTATTTAGTAATATTATAGTTATATGTCATTGGTTATTTATAATTGTTGCCATATTTTTATAAATCAAAGGTTACTAACTGCTACAGTTAACCCACATGAATCTTTTTTTTGTAAATTCTGCAGGAATTGTACAGTTTTTGTGATTAAAAACTAGTTCATCTTTCATAAAAAAAATTTTGATCTATAGCATTATTGATTCTTGAAAGACAATTCATTGACCTTTACTCATATCTAATACAAAACCCTAATAACTTTTAAAATGATTTCTGTTTTTGAAATATCTTATTGCTTTTCTGTCTCTTTTTTGTCTTTATCTTAAAATGAAGTGAAGGTTTTAAATTAAAGGAATTATGTTAACTAAGAAATCAAACTACATATGTTGTCATTGTAATTTTTAATAATTGAGATTTTGAGTCTGTGTGTATCAGCAAATTAATAACAGCTGTGTAAATGTATAATCCTTTTATTATCATCTTTTTCAATAGAATACTATGTATTCTCTATTTTATTAAACCATTATAATAATAATAATGGCATAATACGTCCATAGTTATTTCTGTACAAACCCTTATTCCAGTTCATAGAATTAAGCTATAGTTCTTGATCTCCCTCTACACCTTGATTCATAATATCTCGTTATACTTGTGGTAATGTGTTTAACATTGCTCCTCATAATGCTATGTTGGCATAACACATGCCCTAGTGAACTTCAGACTATGTTCCTTTAAGTAGCATATTCCACTTGCAGAAGTCTGTAGGCTTCAGGTCTTTGCCTTTAAATTTGGATTGTTTTAAATGTTATTTAAATGTTTAAATTTCATATACAATAATTATGTAAGGGTGACTTAATATCTAAGGTAAAGAAAAAACTTAGAATATTATTCTGTACAGTGAATTGGTAAGTTATGACTAATCCTCATAGGTTTGCAATTCAGTAATAGTCTTCTAAATATAGGACACCAACAATCACACACAGAAGGATGAGGAACCAAAGACAAAGAAGAAAGTGTCCCTGGAGGGGTTGATATTGTTTGGGCGGGAGGCGCTGGCGGCTGATGGAGCTGGTGACGTGTCGGATGACAGCGCGGGCTCTGAGGAGGAGGACAGGGGGTTCCACCGGTACCGCGCAGAGTCGGTGAGGGCGGCGCTGGCCGGCGCGCCCGGCCGCATCCCCGACGCCGCGCTCATCCACGCCGCGCGCAAGACCAGACAGCAGGTATGAGAGGTGAGGGACTAGCGCTGTGACCACGTGCCGCAGCGACTCCGGATCACGTGCATTTACTCCGTTGTACCATTGCTCAGTAGTCAGAGCTGTAGCAGAGACGACACGGTGTGTTATTTACATCTGTACTGATGTTGCATCGCGTTTTGTTGTCTTCCTGTGTTCTATCACTATATCAAAATCTGGATGCAGTGTTGCCAGATAGGTGATCCATAAATTTCTTGATTTGCCCACATATTTCGATGCCACAGATGGTTTCAATTTATTACATTTTTTTGGTTTATGTCATTAATTGGACTAAACAGTCTTTCATATTCGGAGTTCGAATTTGAATGAGAGAAAACGTCTTGCATTAAATAGAGCAATTGGAGCGAACTATCTGCATCTAAGTAAGCATCTAAGATAAATAAAAAAAACACACACTTGAGCCAAAATACAGCAGGTTCTTTGTCCAATGTTTTATGTTCTGACCTTTCTTCATTTTCTTTGGAGAGTTTGTTCTTTACTTCAGAAGAATCTTCAGAAGAAAAAGAAGGTTTGTAATTTTCGATAAAGAAATCCACCAAAATACACCGTACAGTTTGCGCTAACAATAATCGGGGAATCCTAAAACAATTCCACAGATGTGTTATGTAACTATTGAGTGTCATCAAGAACAAGTTGTGTGTATTTATCTGATGGGTTGTCGCTAAAACTCATCCTTTCCATTGGTTAATTTATGTCTTTTCTGATTATTAAGCAAATTAAGCAATATACTTAAGTCAGAAAAAGCATTATTTTTTTAAGATGTGCTTGTGATTTTTATTGGGAAGATGATTTTAAATCTTTCTATATGCCTTTTCTAAACTCATCAAATTATTTATTTTGTTGACAATATTGTCCCCTTTTCATTGGTTCAACTACATTTTTTTTTAATTTTTTATTTATCTTTGTTATAATACATATAAAAAATAATATCCCACCTTGTGACTGATGTTTTGTTAGTGTACTATTTCTTTTCCCGAGAAGAAACTTTCGAAAGAGTGAGGTATTGATGGGTTATCAACAGTGAATCCCCACGCCCTTCCGAATGTGTTGAGTGCCACCGCAGAGTAAAAGTCAGT
>WUAW01028771.1:721-11998 GCA_017165845.1 Thaumetopoea pityocampa | reverse complement strand
TCACAGTTTTATTCTAATGTTTCAATATCGGTCACGATTGTTGACGATTAATACACAAAACAACAACAAATTTATATATTAAACATCACAATAAAATAATATAAAACGTTATTAAAACTTCAAGTGACGCTTCACTCGGGTTTCCGCTAAAACTTACACAGATTTATAGAATGTATGGTATCGGTTTTTTTAAATCCAAGGCAAAGTTAGAGTAGAGGTAGACTCGGACCGCATTATTTGAAAATATTCTCTCGGTGGCAACTATATCACGACCCAGATAGGAATATTGCAACGCCGCTCTAGTGCGATATACATAGAAACTTTGTGAAGTATTTTTATTACAGGTGAATATGCTCTTAGCATTACACTTTACATGAATAGAGTTTGAAGTGAACATGATAAATAATAAACTTTATATAAATCAAAAGTAAATTGATTGTCTAGTGCCCTCAGACACGGTTTGTAGACAGCAAGGTCTTAGGTTCGATTCCGGTCTCGTACCACTGAGTTATTTCTAATTCATGTACGATCTACACTGTAGACACCAATGTACTTAACGGAAAAGGAAAACTTCGTGAGGAAACATACATGCCCTCAAGGGTGTGTGATTCTACTAATCCGCACTAGGCCAGCGTGGTAAACAACGGCCTAATACCTCTCCTGATTAGTGGAGATCAGCGATCCTGTGGTNCTTGTAGACAGCAAGGTCTTAGGTTCGATTCCAGTCTCGTACCACTGAGTTATTTCTAATTCATGTACGATCTACACTGTAGACACCAATGTACTTAACGGAAAAGGAAAACTTCGTGAGGAAACATACATGCCCTCAAGGGTGTGTGATTCTACTAATGCGCACTAGGCCAGCGTGGTAAACAACGGCCTAATACCTCTCCTGATTAGTGGAGATCAGCGATCCTGTGGTGGTGACGAATATGGCCTCAGGATTTTGAAATGAATGCCTAACACTGTTAGGAATTTCATTTTCTTCTTCCCTGCTAATGAGTCCTGGTTTCGAATCCTCGTAGAGACAAATCTTGATAAGTACAAATGTTTCTACCAGAGTCATGAACGTATTCATCTATTTATGTATTGTATTTATCTATATAAGTATGTATATCGTTGTCTAGTATCCAAGATACAGTCCAGAATATTATTGTTTGGAATTTTAATAACGCCAATATAAAAGTGTAGGATGTAATTTCACTCAGATTCGCTCTTTTAATTTGAGGTAGGTACGTATGTATAAGGCTCGTTATATACATACATATCTTACTTTCGCTGGAATTCGATTGGAGAGGCCTATGTTCAGCAGTGCACAGCGATGGGCTGAAATGATGATGATATCTTACGGACGTGTTATTTGCCATCACACAATGGAGTTTTGTGAAATATAAATTTTTAATTGCTTGGCAATTAAAATTACGTTCGTGTCATCTTTAGCACACATTTTCGATAGATATAACTGATGTACAATATAAAAATTATTTAAATAATATTTTGATCCCTTGTATCGAGCCGCGCCGTTCAGCGTATAGCTGTGTCACCGTTCTGATGCCGTCCGGATTTAAAACAAAAATGCTAAAGTATTCTATCATAAAAATACATATAGACTATTAAATCAATAATAATCATCATGTGCCCATGGTAATCTATTGCTAGACACGGGTCTCCTTCATTAAAGGGACGGGTTTGCTGTAATCTCCACGTCTGGCAGGGTAACGCGGTTGCCCATAGTTGTGCAGCACACTTTATCTAGTTCTTATCTATGGCATCCATGGGACGAGATGAACAGCCGCTAGCATTATACCGTCGTAACATGGGATACAAAATAAATAATAACGAAAATACGTTTATAAAATATGTATTTGCAAAAGTGTGTGACACTGTTCGCATAGTGTATAATTTTTGTTACGATGGGCTCACTGATTAAAGATATTAAGCTAGAAAAACACAAATGTGTTGTGCGGTGAGGCTAGAAACAGTACATTCCCGGTAATCTGTGATACTTACTTTTGGCACAACAGCAGTCTGTCTTCTATCGTAAGGCAGTTTTATATACCCTTTGTCACCCACATCGAAACCACTCATCCTAGCGTAAAACTACAGTTTCCTAGAGAGTGATAACGCTGTGCTATCACCTCCCCGCCATAATGTAGCGTTGAATGGACGACGTAAGCGTTGTCTATGGAATAAAAATCAACCCGCCATATTATCTAGATAAGTAATCCAAACAATTTTGTGAAAACGGTAAGCACCTTTAAATAGTCTTTTCGGAAAATTATAACAAACATACAAGTTCGTAATCTTTTACCCTATAACTATACCTATATAATTCGCATCAAACAATGCATTCAAAAACAGCGTCCGTTGCAGTTTCCTCTTACAAGTCGATAATTCAAGTAAGAGGAATGGCAAGTGCCATTAATTAAATCAATTTTTTATAGATACGAGTTAATCGCCTGCTTTCCGTCTTGGACGAGTATAAAACTAAGTTGCGGGAAGGAAAATGAAAAAAAAACTATATTTTTAGAGTTCCGTACCTTTATTGATAAAATGGAACCCTCATTTGTCTCTCCGTCCATCCGAATATGTAAGTCCTTTATTCTAAGGAACGAGTAGTTATTAAATTAAAAAAATATGAAGTCTACGGTTCCTTAGAGCTGTAAAAATAGGAGTTTTTCAATTAACACTATCAAAAAATACGGCCATTTCTCTCAAAATTCTAGGATACATGAAATTAGTCAGTAAACTAGGTGTCATACGTAGTATATTATACTCTCCCTCTACCCTTCACAACATAGGCAAAGAAAAAAGATAGGTAATTTGTAATTTATTTTGAAAATTTTCACTTAAAACAGTACCAGAGTGCATCTGATCTTAAAAAATAGGCTCTGCATTCAGAACTGTATAGCAAACGGAGCAGTTAAGTACATATGGACGTAATTATATATTAGACATAACAAAATAAGTTATGGGAAACAATTTCAGCACCAAATTACATAATATCACAATCACTGAAAATTCGTGCGCGGCACAATTAATTACAAAATAGTTAAATTATTTATAACAGCTAGATTTTTATGTAAGCACACCATTGGCTTTGGTAGTACCTACATATTTCTTTACACTAGGCCTGCATTCCTAGCTAAAGTATAAAATACAGAATCCTTGTTTTTTAATAATTCTTGTGGCGGCGCGTACTCCACGAGCTGACCCTTATCTAGCACCATGACTTTGGTGGAGTCCATGATGGTGTTGAGTCGATGCGCGATGGTGAGCACGGTGCACGACGCGAACTCGGTGCGGATGGTTTTCTACAAGCAGAGAACGTATTGAGCAAATGAGCATTGGAACGGGAAAGCAGAGAAGTACGCGACACTCACCTGGATCAGCTCGTCTGTCTCCAGGTCGACGGCGGCGGTGGCCTCGTCGAGCACCAGAAGCCGCGTCTTGCGCAGTAACGCGCGCGCCAGGCAGACGAGCTGGCGCTGCCCCAGCGACAGGTTCTCGCCGCCCTCCGACACCTCGTGCAGCAGCCCCGCCTCCAGCCCTGCACACAGTTGACGCGTCAGTGGTGCCACATCGTGACACTAGCCGCATACACTGATCCGCACCGCGGCCGGGTACTCACCCTCCACGAACGGCTTCAGATGCGCGTGCTCGAGCGCGCGCCACAGCTCCGCGTCTGTGTGGGCTTCGAACGGGTCGAGGTTCATGCGCAGCGTGCCGGAGAACAGCACCGGGTCCTGCGGGATGATGGTGATGCGCGAGCGCAGCTGGTGCAGCCCGATCGTGCTGACGTCCAGCCCGTCCACGAGGATGCGGCCCCCCGTCGGCTCCACGATGCGGAACAGGCCCAGGGTGAGCGTCGACTTGCCGGCGCCGGTGCGCCCCACGATGCCGATTTTATCGCGTGGCGTCACCGAACAAGTCAGGTCTCGTAGCGCTGGCTTGCCGCCGCGATAGGATATCGTAACTCTATCTAGGTGAAGTGCGCCTGTTTCCGGCCACGATGGTCTTGGGCTCTGGGGCACAATCCACGCCGCTTCCTACATAACATTCAAAAGATGTTAGCAGTAAGTAATTTGCTATATCCATCAATACATGAGATACTATTATAAAATCATCAAGCGAATGTGGTTTTTGTATGTACTTTTTAAATTAATTATACCATTCTGAATTTATATTTCGGACCTATGTATAGTTTATATTTTGTATGACAATTATATTTCGTACGGCAAAATATGTATATCGGACCGAATTCTGCATTGCACTTTGACCTGAAACCTGGGCAAATCTGGGTTCACAGTTTTTTAAAACATATTTCACATGCTACATATAATTTGTGAATCAATAAATGCAAGACAGACGTCAAGTATATGACAAGATGTATGAATATGGATGAGGCGAGAGAGGTGTGTCAAGATTGTAGTATGTGGCGAGTCTCTGCCTAACCCTATGGGATACCGGTGTGAGTGTATGTATGTATACTTACACAAATAAAAGTGAAAGCGTAGTGTGGGACGACCGTCGACTAGATGAACCGATGATCTAAGTAAGGTCGCGGGCAATCGGTGGATGCGGGCGGTTATAGCCGCTCGGTGTGACAATCATTAGAGGAGGCCACATTCAGGTTTTGCTCTATCTTCATTTTGTATTGCAGTTCCTTGTGTAATATTCATCATAAACAACGATCTCATATGTCAAGTTGCACGGCATGCTTCCTTGCAAAACGTTTGGAACTTTGGCTGAAGGCTTTTTTTCATTCTTGCAATTTTCTCTGGTACATGTTTTATACCACACCTTTCTTTTTCACTATATCACCCGTTATTTTTCATCGTTTTATCGCATGCACCGACGGGATTCGGGAATAACGTCCGAGATTAAAATACATTCTGCGCGGTTATTGCTGTCGTTATTTTTGTAAAACGGCAGAATGGAAAGAGCGCGTTGTTTACCGGTGCACAGCACCATCTCGACTGAATACCATAATCAGGGTTAATGGCAAAGGTTTGTCATCTGGATAATACAACTCCTGTTTTCTGATTCCTATCGAGATTTGGCATTATCAGGGTTGCCGAATCGTCTGTTTCACTGCCACACATGTTATTTATGTTACGTGAAATTTGAACTCTAGATAATTTTGTCAGCTTTTCATTTCAGAAAACTCATGAACATCATAAATAATATTTTTCTCAGCCCATTTTATCAGCTTCTATCTTGGGTTTGTTGTCTGTGTAAGTTTTTACAGAACTGTGAGCACGCTTATTGAATTCAGTCGAAGCGGAAGTCGACGCCAGAATATACTGCCGTGAAATCCGTGCGTCGTTAACACCGCTCTTACGTCTCGTGCTACCCACACGTACGTATACCTTACGAGGTGTTTACCAGTCCAAGCATACTGTAACTCTCTACACTATTGATACCCAGTGGTCTATGTCGACTCCCAGGGGTCGACAGGGACCTGCAAGGGATCTACGTCAACTGTCAAAACAACATTTGATGTTGATAATTTTGCAAAAAAAAAAAAATATTTTAACTACGTTTTGGGGGTCTACCAAAAAGTGAAAAACATTTCAAGTGGTCTACAAGACATGAAAAGTTTGAGGACGTCTGCTCTCCACGGAAAAATAATGCTATTTACAGTGACTCACCTGTTCGGTCTCGCCATATTCTTTCATCCGTTCCACTGCTACTATATCAGTTTCCACACCAGAAGCCATCTGGACTAGCCAACTCAAAGTTTGTGTAATCTACAATGTAATAATGACGTAAGTGGGTAAACAATGTAAGTACGAGTGAGATAAATCAACTTGTGTTTGTAGTGGTATTTGTACATGCAGTCATTAAAACAGAAATAAATCAGTTTGCGCCAGCTCCCACGCGCCTCGCACTCTCGCATCAGTCGCTTATACATAGGTAGCGTTAGAACTTGTTACACATGTTTATTATGCATAACATTACTTAATGTTATGCATAATAAACATGTGTAACAAGTTATATGTGTAACAATAAATAAACAAATATTTTTTATATTTTTTTAGGTAGGTACTTACCTACCTAAAAAAATATAAAAAATATTTGTTTATTTATCCGCTGACCGCACATTATTATAAATGTAAAAACGTCTCCAAGCCGATTTAGTTTTAAAAGCTTATCTTAAAAGATCTTGGGAAATGGGATTTACTTGTAGCGCCATTAGCGGTTAGCCCAGGGTTGACTTTACCCGAGGGTTCAAGGGGTGCGGTGCACCCGGGCGCAGAGTACTAGGGGGTGCAAGCCGACTACCATAAATTTCGATAGGAACGAGCGGAGCTGATTTTCGTACCCCGACACCGAATATGCTTAAGATAGCCCTGGGTTAGTCCTAGTCTTTTTTCTGTGCTAGGATTAGTAAATGCAGCTTAAACCAAAGTGTATATATCTTTAGTTTTGAAGACTGTAGTCTTAAAATCTGGGGTACGCCTGACTTTAAGAATACAGAATCTTTTATGATTTCAACTTGCGTGCCACAGTTCCGACGTAATGGGTTGCTGGAAAAAATCGTCCTATAGTGATGTTTATACGTACCAAAATAGCCTGTAAACCTTCCTACTAGAGTGCATTTGTTGTCTATTGAATCTGTGTTGTTATGGCTGATCTCGATCGTTTAATGCATACACACATCACGACAATATTCCAAGGCAGCGATTAGTGATGCTCGGAATTCACTGTGATTTTAAAATGTGGACACATATCATCATCAGCAGCAGCTAGTGGTAGTCCACTGCTGGAACTGGGTCTCCTCCTTAACAAAGGATCTGACACAATCTTCAGGCTTGCCAGGCGTCTTGGAGATCGCAGTAGATTTTGATTGAATAACAGAATAACTGTGCTGCCCATTATCCTGGTAAAGTCCTCAGCTGGTTCTCATCGCATCCACGGGGAGAAATGTAGTGACAGTATTATTACACCTACCTATCACATACGGCAAATATAACACATATCACCAAAATATAATCAAACAGCTACATGTTGTATGATCAGAAATGCTCTGGGTCGTGAATGCCCTACGTAAACAGTTTGCGACAAACCGTTTGCTTTCCCATGCCATTTTAAATAGAGTGACCACACCGATTACAGTACAGAGTTTGCGGCGTTCCATCCATTTTCTCATTAGGCCAGCGCAAATTAGTATTCAGTCGAGAGGTACTGACGAGGTTGAGTTGGATATAGGGGTTCTTAATTAGACGCCACCGATTTTGACTTTCAAAATGTTTTATTGGCTAGCGGTGAGAAAATTAAACTTTAATACGTAATAGTGGCGGTAATTTGCTGCAGGCGTTCATTCAAATAAGTTTGCATCTGTGAGTCTAAAATATGTCGACTTCTATTAAATGTTCAAAGAAAGTACTAGAGTTATTCTAATAATTAACAGGCGAATTTCAGATATGACACGTGAATGCCATGTAGGCCGCGCCTTAAATATGTACATAAACAGCGAAGTACTTTGGTGGTGGAAGACCTGCGAAGCTTAAGTACAGTCCACATTGTAGATATCAATGCACTCGACGGAGAAGGAAAGCTTCGTGAGGAAATCCGCGTGCCGGCATGAACGTGTGAAGTCTACCAACCCGCACCAGACCGGCGTGGTAGACTACAGCCTAATCCCCCTCATTATAAGGAGAGGTTTGTGCCCTTGTAATAGGAACGAATATAGACAGGGGATAATGAATCAGCGAAACGAGGGAGCGCGGTAAACGATGTGTACATTTATGAGACCCCATATTGATCCACTCGCACACTTAAGGCGCGGCCAACGATTTGCGCGCAGATTATCTACACTATTATAAAATTGTTAAATGTCAAATTTACAAAAATCAAAGAAATAACAAACTATCACTAACAAATCGACCATTTAAGGGCTTCTGAAACCAAATCCATCCATGTTTGGTTTGTTTGTTCGGGCTTCAAGCAAAAACCAGCGCGTAGATTTTAATTAAACTGTTACAGTCTTAAAGGTAACTATTCCGACTTAAATAATGCGGCATGTTTCATCAAAATCGGCCCAGTAGAATTGAAGATACAGCTTGGTCTTGGTTTTAGTAGCCGCCATTAAAGTACGAGAGGTCAAGTAAAAGTGGTTCGTGGCTATTTGTATAAACCTGTAATTGTGTCGGGATTTCCCAATTAGCGGAAAACGACATTCACGCGGGCGGAGCCGCGGGCAAAAGCTAGTAAATAAATATAATTACATTCGCACCTCTAACGTATAGCTGACTGACAGTCCCGCGATGCCTGGACTAATTTTATCACGTTCGATCACCGTGAATAACGCAGCGAAGAATATTATGAGACTGCAGATTATTTCGAGACGGACCCCGAGCCACCTGTCTGCCACTGCACTCAGGTACGAGAACGATTGGTAATGGTCGACTTTGTGCTGAGAGCGTGTGACAAATCTGCAACAAATGGGTAATATAGTATCTGGGTAATGTACCAATCGTCAAGAACAGAATTACAAAATTACGTTATTTTATTTATTTATAATAAATAAAAATGGTGAAGTGTCTGATGGAAAAGAAAGGAGTATGAAAAATAACTTTACCTAATACACTAATACAAATAACATATACGAATAACTTATAACCTTCCGAATAGATTCTGAAACAGTAATTGGTAACACTTTCGCTGCCGCCAGATTTAGCATTTTCGAGCGCTTTGCGCCATTTTGATTTTTTATATAAATGCATACATAAGGGCAGTTAAATGAATATATATAAAAAAATTGTTTAGCCAATTTAAAACGGTGAAAATTTCACATTTAATTGCTTCGTATATGATACGTCCCTAGCACACAGCTATTTAAAAAAAATCTCTCCGTATATGCTACGGAGGTGGCAGTGAAACCGACGGTCCCTAGACAGCTGGTGGTCCCTGAAAGTAACTCGCAGTGGTGAGCAAACTTATCATACAAATGCATATAAATTACTAAACACTTTGTTTTAGAATCTATTCGGTCGTGGACACAGTTGTACAATTATATAATCCGCGAAGACAGTAGACCCTGGTTAAGTCTACATGATATCAGGGGGAAGAGGAAGAAGGTATCTGCTAGTGTACTAATATGGGAGTTTGTGAGAAAATTCGAAACAAACTATTTTTACCTGTCCATTACTCCAAATGCACGAATACTAGCAGCGCCTAGAATGCTTTCACTAAAGTGGGAATAGACCGGTGAACGGGCCACCGATTCAATGCGCATGATTTGTCGTGACGTCGGCACATAGAACCTCTGTATGAGGTAGTACAGGACACCAATGGGTATAATAACAATTATAAACATCGGCGTCGAATAGCTTATCACGAAGAGCGTGCCTATTACCTGGAAAATACAGTATAGTATTACAAATTCATAATTAATTATTTACTAATTATCACATAATACATTTTTGAACACTGAACTATCGTACATGAGACGACCGCCAAACATAGGGACGATGGTGGACGGGGGTGAGGAGAGGCTCCTCATTGTTTAAAGACCCTGAGTTAGCGTAATTGTTTAATACAGAACTCTGTGAAGACAATTAAACAAATAACGACTCTCGAAGTTATACAATAAAGTGAAGTCTAACTTGCGCAGGGTTACTAAGTAAAATTTATACGCTTATTAATCATCAAATCATCAAAGTACGCGTGTGCGCAGTCTAATAACCGAATCGTTACATGCTTGAGCTTTAACTGCACTGGCCGTTTCTGGTTCGTGTAATCAAAGCGCAGGCGGCACTCAACGCCCGAAATTGATATCAATCCGATCTTGAAATCGACTGATTTCGCATGATAATATCAGAAGTTAGAAAAACGGATGAAAACACATTTATTTGAACAAACATAACAAATACAATTTACACTCGTTAAAAAAAAGAATTTCCACTCGTCAAAAAAGGAATTTCCACTCATCAAAAAAGAATTTACACTCGTTAAAGAGGGAATTTCCACTCGTCAAAAAAAGGAATTTCCACTTGTTAAAAAGAGGTATTTACATTCGTTAAAAAAAGAATTTACACGCATTATAAGAAGAATTTTCCACTTATAAAAAGGTATTCTTATAATATTAATAATAATGTCATGTGTAAAAAACTGTAAAATACGCGGACGCACACCGCAAAAAAATTATTGCAAATTGAAAGTGAACTGAAGGGACGACTGTAACGATTTAACTGATAAATGGTTGGAATAAAATAAGTGGATCGTTACACAAAATGCTGCACACGGCGTACTGCGAGCGATATGACCCATGACAAGTCTATTTTAAATAGCGTCCGGCGTTAATTGAAAGCAAACTCATTGCCGAATTTATAGGCGGTGGTGCATACACGCATAAGAGTGGATTCTTTAGAGTTGTGTTCTTAACTTTAAAATGGTTAGATCGAATATGAACACTGGCAGTTAAAGTTAGGATTAGTTCTGCAAGTTAGAACGGCAAACCCATTGACGTCCATGCAATTGGATTGTATTGAATTTCTGCAGATACATAATTGCAAACTTTATCGAGATTATTGGTCGTAAAACCTATGTGACATATTTTGGTTCGCAGCAACTGGCTTGTACATAAATATCCAAGATACACTTTCAAAGGTGGCAAATTGGCTAAAAATTAAGAATATTTTTTCGCAAATTTTGTAATGAATGTATTATGAATTTTATTTAACAGTTCAATAATGTATGTACATAGCTAACAGTTTATGTAATGTATTATTATAAAATAGTCACAAATATTGAAGAACAAAAACGTTCAAACCTTTCAACTTTTATGTAAGTCTATACCAATATATAATATACAACATAAACACACATTTGTAATGACCCAAACCCACAAGATTACCTCGAACGAGGAAGACAACACGTTGGAAATCTGCCAAGGCAGCGCGCTGTCCACTACGTCCACGTCTTTAGAGAACCTGGAAAGGATTCGGCCAATGGGGGTCACCTCAAAAAATTGCAATGGCGCTTTAAGCATGTTGTCCAACATTATTGAGTGTAGAATTTTCGCGGCCCGCCAGCAAGCCAGAAACGGCATTAAATCGGCAAGGAACGATGAGATCGCTGCAACAACAGCCACGGAAACCATTTAATAATAAATTTTATATAAAAAACACATTTTGATTTGAAACTGTATAGGTATTATTATTAGTATTATTAGTATGTTTTGGTATTAGTATAAGTATGTTTGTGTATGCGTCTGTACCTAGTACACTGGATCCTATTCTCCTTCTAGTCTCAAATATTTTTGCACTC
>WUAW01028742.1:1703-18144 GCA_017165845.1 Thaumetopoea pityocampa | reverse complement strand
GTGATAATTGTTTATTCCATGTAAATGTGTGTGCAATAAAGTATATTCTATTCTATTCTATTCTAAAGATTATATTGCCTAATCAACATTGCCTCGTAGAGGCTCTAAAATGCGACCGTTTAAGAAGTTTTAAACAAATTTTTTGCAGTGCCGGCGTAATAATAGCATCCCTCTATCTCTTCTCGTGGATGCTGTAAGAACAAGCTAAGCGGTGTATCAGAATAATGGGCAGCAGTGTCATCCTGTCATTCAAATAAAATCCGCTGCGATCTCCGTGACGCTTGCCAAAAGTGGCAAATCCCTCCTTTTTAGGCCCAGGAGCGCACTTATACTTTTACTTTCTGATGATGATAATGATGAAGCAAATATTTGATGAAATACCGTTGGAATAATAATAATTTATATCAATGTTAAATACTATGTTATTATTAATAGTTTCTATTATTAAAAACGAAAGTGCTTTTATCGGTCTATGTGTACGTTAATTTGATACATCTTCAGAGTCCTACCAATAATCCGATTGTTTTGATATTTATCAAGTAGTTTTACCTAAATGTCATATAACAAAAGGAGAAAGGCTGTGAATTATCATCAGCATCAACAACTCATCTAGTGCCCCGCTGCAGGGCGCGGGCCTCCTCTCAGAATGGGAGGGGTTAGGCTATCCACCACACTGGACTAACGCGGGCTGGCAGACTTCATACGCCGTCGAGAAAATCTCTCCGGCATGTTGGTTTCCTTACGACGTTTTCCTTAACCGTTTGAAGTGAGTGATAATTGATTATTAAATTATTAGTACGCACATGATCTTAAAAAATCAGAAGTGTTTTTTTTATTTAAGAGGGGGCAAACGGATAAGCGGGTCACCTGATGGTAAATGATCACCGCTGCCCACAGACACCCGCAACACCACAAGGATCGCAGGTGCGTTGCCGGTCTATAAGAAAAGTGTAAGCTCGTTTCTTTTCTCGAAAGTTTAAGGACTCTATTCTCGAAGCTGTGTCGGAATATGTATACCTGGGACATATCGTCCAGCTAGGTAAATCTAACTTCGAGAAAGAGGTCAGTCGTCGAATCCAACTCGACTGGGCAGCGTTCGGGATACAGCGTGACATAGTTTCGTCAAAAATACCGCAATGCCTTAAGACCAGGGGATTCAAGCAGTGCGTATTGCCAGTGATGACCTATGGATCTGAAACATGGCCACTGGCGATGGGCCTCAAGAAAACTCAAGGTCACCTAGCAAGCAGTGGAAAGAGCTATGCTCGGAGTTTCCCGACATTCAACTTTCAAGGAAAATTAATTAATATTCTGTTCAAATTTGATTATTTTTTATTTATTATTTTATGTATTTTAGTTTTATTTATTTTAATTTTCACACGAACGAAGTCGTCGTCCCTCTCATTCCCTCTTATTTTCAGGAGACCCGCGCCCTGCACTGCGACTGTAGACGGACTGATGACGGTGACTGCGCCTGCTAGGTACTCTTACGATTTGGTGGCTTTATTTATTTAAACTTTTTACACAATGCGTAAATATGGGCAAATATTTGGATGACGCAGTGGCTTAAGTGGTCCCTTCTCCATTGCGCTGTCGAGTGTTGTGGGTTCGATCCCCACACGGGTCAGCAACTTTGTGTAATCCACAAATTGTTGTTCTGAGTCTGGGTGTTCTGTGTTCCCGTTATTTGAATGTTTGTAAAGTCCCCGCGACACGGGAATTAATCCTAAGCCGAGAGTGGTTTAAAAATTAGATAAAAAAATGCGGAGTTAATTCTTGAGGCAATTTCTGTAAGTTTACCTTTGGATAGTGCTGAGACAACAAAGTATGTGTAAAGAGAATGACAAATATAAACGTAACAAAGAATATATCAGGCCTATTAAGGCCTTATAAAGATATTAATCTTACTTCAACATACACAGCCGGTAATTTTTAGAATTGTCATGGACTCACGCCACTAGAGTAACCATATCAACGCATGTTTAATTCAGGTACATATCATCTATCATTAATCATAAGAGTTGCCCATCTGCAGTACTTACTCTACGTAGATTATCAGAAAGCACTGTATTATGAATTGTGATAAACAACCAAACCGTGCTATATCGATTGTGCGTAAAAGAGCGTAAAATCACAGATCAAAGACATCACGCTCTATCGACTTCACTGCAAAGTAGTGTCGGGTCAATGGGGCATCTTAAGTGAAGAAGAGCTACTCATTCAGAAAGGAGCCGAGTGAAAAAATACAAACAGGAGTTATAAGCATTTTTCTATCGCAGAAGTTCAGAAGTTCACAGCTGAACAAATTAAAACAATATTTCTATCAAATTCTAAAATGTTTAAAAAAATCTTAAACAAGAATATCACCCTGTATGCAGACTATAGGCACGAAAAGTTTTATACCTACCCTCTGTTTGTATTATGTAATAATGTCATAATAATTTATATACATACCTTCATATTTGTATATAACTAAACCGTACCACTATTTACTTACTCGCTATTAAGTTACTCATGCTTATTTTTGTATTTATGTTACATCTTTAAACTGATAACTTATGTATTTTTCTTATTAATAAATATAAAAAAAACCTGGGCTTCCATTTAAAAAGGAGGTGTTTGCCGTAATCTACACGTTTGGTAAGCATCTTGGAGATTGCATAGCTTTTAAATAAATAACAGGACAACGATACCAACGATTATGCTGATACATCTCTCAGCTGGCTCTCACAACATGCACGAGGAGATATTGAGTGTCGCTACAAGTTATATCTCTATATTCATTGTTAATTGACATAACGAAATGTCTGTCCTACCAAAATTATAACTATGTTTAAAACTCATTTTCGGAACAAAATGCTGGTTTCTGCAAAATTATAACTATGTTTAAAACTCATTTTCGGAACAAAATGCTGGTTTCTGCAAAATTACCCACTGAAGATATTGTCTTTCTTTTTGTCTGTACATGCCCCTAATGAGTTAGGATAGTTACGCGCCCGTCAGCTATAATGACAACCGATTGGATGGCGGTTTAATGACCGCGCTTTGTGTCAGGAGTTCCGGGTTTGAAACCTCGTGTGATCAGCACCAATGTACCCGGGCCATATGCATTATGTACAGCATATCTGTAGTAATAGTTAAAAAGTGGTGTGTGGCGCGGGCATCAGGAGAGCGCCACTCCAGCCCTTCCTGTGGGTGCTGTGGGAACCGGTTAAAGGATGTACCAGGGTAATGGGTTGTCCTCTTAGTCAATAAAAACCTGCCCAGCGTGGAGATTATAGTAACTCCCTCCTTAACGGGTGGAGGCTCATACAATGGACTTCTACCAGCTGATGATGATGAAATAAAATTAATCTGTCATTCATTTCAAAATAAAGGGTTTTTTTTCTTAAACTTGCACCGGTTTTATGTAACACAAACACGAGTTTTAAACATTTTTCTTTTGTTTGTTTGTACGAGCTAATCTTCAAAACGACTGAACAGATTATAATGAAACTTTCAATGCCAGGTAAAGGAGTTCTTTTAGTACACGAATTTACATAGTATATTTCTACTAGTATATCTCTTCAAGTGGTACTAAACGCGATCTGGGATCAAAAAGGTCGCGGCTTCGATTCTGGTCCCATACCACTGGGTTTTTTCAAACGTATGTACGATTTATATTCTCGACGCCAATGTACTCAACGGAGAAGGAAAACTTCGTGAGGTAATCTGCATGCCCGCATGGGTTTGTGAAGTCTACCAACACGCATCGGGCTTGCGTAGTAGACTACGGCCTGATCCGTCTCCTTATAAGGGGAAGAATGGGCCCCTGTAGTGGGGATGAATGTCGATTGGGGATGATGAACTGTTAAGCGAGAGTAGGACTTTAGGTCACTTAGGGTCACTTAGAGAATCCGGGTAGGTCAGCTTCAACGCATGGACTAACAGTCTCTCACGCACAGTACAAGTGGGACTTTCATTTCATTCACGCTGTACTGAGTGCTAGCACTTTCATCACTCCACTTCACTCATCCACTTTTCTTCTCCTTGTTTCTAACTTGATCTCACTTCCACTGTCTATTAAAGTATTCTATACGAGGTAGCCTGCTTATATAAAGCTTAGAAAGTTTTAAAAATTTAAATTTTGATTGTCATTTTATGACTCATTTGTAGCTCTAAAATTGTTCGATTGTTTTTTCCAAAAATTAAAACAAAATTGACAGAATTTTCGTGAATATGCTTTTCCGCTACATGGGAAATCCCGAAATAATCATAGATAAAAAGCCTTAGTACCACTTTTACTTAAGCTCTCATACGTTAACGGTGGCTACTAAAACAGGGATCAAGCTGTACCTTCTATTTTACTGGACCGATTTTGATGAAACATTCCGCAGTATTTAAGTTAGAATAGTACCTTTAAGACTGTAATAGTCTGATAAAAATTTACTCTGGTTTTTGCAAGAATCTCGAACAAATAAACAAACAAACATCTACGGATTTGGTTTCAGAAACCCTTAATTAGTCGATCTGAGTGGTTTTTTTTACCTTTCGTTTACAAAATTTGATATTTAACAATTTTATAATATTACATTATAACATCACCTTCGTCATTATATTAAATTAAACAATCCAAACAATAGATATTAAAACAAAATAACAGAAAGTCTGTACAAATACAAATTTCATTGTTATCTTTGCAACTATGTTGCTAATACTCGTGTTGTGTTAACCTAAGTATAGCGAGATATGAAAGCAAACATTTGTACTGCAAATAATGGAGGAAATATAGTTTTGTTCGGAGGTACCCGGGCGAGCGCCGTCGTGCTCTCCATGTGATCGTGTTCCTTCATTCCCTCCCGTTGTATATTTTTACCACGAGGATAATTATACAGGTAATCTGTGGATGCAGGCGGCTCATAGCCGCTCGGTGTGACGATAATTAGAGGAGGCTTATGGCCTGTGGGCTGATACAATGATGATGATGACAATTATCATCGCATATTAATATGTATCAGATATTTATTACGTAGATAATAATAATAATATTATGGACACTTTCAGATATATTGATCTAGTCCCAAACTAGGATTCGATATATTGGGTACTAGGATACTTAGGATAGGATATATTGGATACCAGACAACGATATATATACTTATATAAATAAACACAATACATAAGCAGATAAATATATCCATGACTCGGATACAGACATTTATGCTCATCACACAAAATTTGTCCCAACTAGGATTCGAACGCGAGACCAATTGGCACAGAAAGCAGGCACACTAACGCTGAACCAACCAGTCGTCAAGGTGTCCGTAACTTTTTATTTTTGTTAGTTTCTTTTTAATATTTAGAAAATAAGTGTCTCCCTCGTGACCAGTTAAAAGACTACTTTTCATCGCCCGTTATAACCTATCTCCTAGTTAACTCCTGGTTAGGGCGCCTTATCAAAATAATAAAAAGGAACAAGCATAGAGCAGTTCCTTTTATTTTTCAGTTTTTGGTTTTAAAGAACTAAATAGGCGATTACGAAATCATAATCTTCATTTTTTTTAAGAATCATAATCATGTCATTCACTGTCAAGTTATCTTTGCAATCTTTTCAGCTATGTTAGTTATAGGCGCGAACAGATCTCTAAAATACCAAAATTGAAAACACTTGAATAGAAAATCGATCAATATAATCATATAAATAAGGAGCACAATCGCATTTGCAAAAAGGAAAAAAATTTTGACCATCCAAGCATTTTTTTTTTGGAAATACGAGTGTGCTCCTTATGTTTAACACACTGGTTGTTGCCCGCTGCTCCGCTCACGTGGACTTTCAAATTTCTGTCTACCCGAAAACTCTTCTTCGTAATCGTATTGCTTTCCGCCTTGCTAGACAAACAATGCCATAGCTCGCCTAATATAGATGATATAAATATAATGTATAGCCTATTATAGCAAAAAATGTAGCTAATAATGCAATTCCAAATAATTTTTTTGACTGGTAGAAACCAGTGAAAAAATTATTTGGAATTGGATCATTAGTTCCGAAGATTACACCCTACATACAAACTTACAAATAAACACATTTTACCTCTGTATAATATTAATACATAATAGAAACAAGTTGTTGATCAAGATAAGTTTTCCCGGGCGCCCTCTTCCGACACTTTCAGTCTCCTGTTCACTACAAAATAAATTCGTTTCATTTCAGTGCAATCACATATCGTGTTACGAAAACAGTCTTAACTGGAGCACACAGTGCGATTACTTAATTCATTGTTGGTTTGTGTCTGTGTGTTTGTCTAACGTTTTAGGTTCTGTTTTTCGTAACGCCACGACAGAGCAATGTCTGATAAACGCCGCTCGAGATTGATGTACTCGGGATTCGTAAAGACAAATGCGTTGAGTGTACTCCAACGAACATTTAGTAACCGACTTCGAAAAATTGGTTCTCGATTTGAACAAGATATTTATGTACGTATGTAGATATAATAATATACAGCCAAATCGGCTTGGAAATGTTTTTGAGTTTGTATTAATGTATGGTCATCAGATAAATAAATAAAATAGTTCTTTTTGTAAATTTTAGTAGGTAGGTACTTAATATTAAGCATATCAAACGTAATTTAATATGTATAACTAAATTCTAACGCTACTTATAAGCGACTGATGCGAGAATGCGATGCACGTAGTAGCTAGCGCAAACCAGCCCCCTTAGCCATGTTGACATTCGACAATCGTTATCGCTAATAGAAACAAAAAAAAATACATTGGAATGACACTTCTACTCGATAATTCACGTGTGTTTTGGGCGATTAGAAGTGTCATTCTAATACATTTTATTCGTTTCTGTTAGCGATAACGATTGTCGAATGTCAACTTGGCTAGGGGGGTAGTTTATTCCGGTTACAGTCACTGCGTGTACAAACACCACTACAAACATAAAAACGTCTCCAAGCTGATTTATCTGTACCCATATTATTATAACTTCATAAACACATACATTTCTTGCTCAAATATGGTAAAAAAAGGATAACATTAACATTCATTTTGGAGAGTGTGCACATGAATTACACGATATAGTTCCTCCAGCTCCCTTCCATCATCGGACGACTAGACGTACAGTGGGTTATCATCCCTACCTTGTTGATGTTCCGACTATCCGTACTAAACGTTTTGCTTTTTCGTTCATAATGCGTACAACCAAGGACTGGAATAGGCTGCCGGCGTCAGTGTTTCCCTCCGATTACAATGTGGACGTTTTCAAGAAAAGAGTGAACAGGTTTCTACTAGACTAGTGCGCTCTACCACCTAAGGCTACATCGCCACTTACCATCAGGTGGGATTGTAGTCCAGTGCTAGCATATTATAATTAAAAAAAAAACTATAGAAAAGTATCAAATTTCTTATACGTATGCACACGCATTTATGAATATAGGTATGTACGGTGTGAATTTGATTTATTTATTCATTTATTAATAAAAAACACAAGAGTTACTAGTTTAAGAGTATAATATACATACATATATTCGTTCGAGTTTTACCGCACACCAGGCTCGTCGACTGTAACACAAAACCGGTTCCACAAACATAAATCAAAAATAACAACAACAAATAAGCATTAATAGCTACCATATCCACAAATATGAAGGTACATAGATGATCATGACATTATTCCATATCACAAACAGAGGGTAGGCATAAAACGTTCCCTGCCTACAATCGGCATACAGGCTGATAAGATTTAAGATTTATTTAATACATACGTGTGTTTTTTTCTTTCATATAGAAAATGCCGACGGTACAACTTAACGGTTATGTGAGATTTGCACCCATCAAACCTGCACGGGTCCTTCAGTAGCACGCTGTGCCTGGCCGCGAGGACTGTGTGAGCATGCGTCCACGGGTTGTGCGGACTTGATTCTGTTTACATTATGTTGATAAATTATATACAACAGCTTGTAATTTGAAAATACTCGGAAATACTTTTGCACTCTAAGGTTTGCTGGAAGAAAACTCAATATTGAGTTAAGCTCGCCTTTGTACATCTTTTTTCTCTATTTACAAATGTTTTTACATGTTTGGTACAATAAGAATAAATAAATAAATATGTTTTTTTACCCACCCTAGATGCAACATAATGTAATATTCTGGACACTCACATATTATATTGATCTAGTCCCAAGCTAGGATTCCCTATATCTTGAGTACTAGACAACGATATACATACTTACATAGATAAATAAAATTCATAAATTGATAAATACGTCCATGACAAGGAAACGAATATTTGTGCTCATCACACATAGTTTATCCCTACCAGGATTCGAACCCAGGTCTCGATGACACAGAAAGCTGGGTCACTGCCACTGTACCATTTAATCGTCAATTATACGAACTAATTTCGAGGTCACGTAACAAACATTTCAGACTATAAGTTGTAAGTTACACAAAGTCAACTTGATTGAAAGCGCAGCCAAACAAGCATTGTGTAAAATCGTCCTAATTCCGAATACAACGAGATTGTCTGTGACAACGATTATCAAAATTAGACGATGTCACAAATTTCACAACATTTTTGAAATGAGAACGCTGCCTGTGTATTCAACGTGAAGCCATTCGCAGTATGTATACTGGTACAGTTAACTATAGCAACGCAGAAACATTTTTACCCGACTAGTGCGAAACCCAAAAGGAGAGTTATGTATTCAAACTCTATGTATGTATGTTCGTTCCTATGTCCGCTCGTAACTATTCAACGGCTCAACCAATTTTGATAAATGATACGTCATTAGATACCTCTTGACGATACGTCATTAGATTCGTCTTCATTTCTTAAAAAATTAAAAGGCAGGATTTTTTACGCACATTAGGGGGGGGGGGGCTGACCCTCAAGTGGGGTATCACAATAAAGGCTTTAAAAGGTGAGTACGAAAATATATACAATACATAGATCTGTTGTCTATAAGACAAGAGTGAATAAGTTTTTATTAAGCTAGTACATTTTACCACCCTAGGTTACATCGCCACTTACCATCAGGTGAGATTGTAGTCAAGTATTAATTAGCTTAAATATGGTAAAAAAAAATATTATTAGAATCACTTTTGTAAATACCAGTCCAAGCGTCTCCACTGAAATAGTGTTATTTTTCCAGTGACAAAATAATCTCTCTCTTGAATTGTATCTATTTACAAATGTTGCCAACGTTTGTCAATTACGAAACGTAGAGAAGTGCTATGATTATTGTTATAATATGTTGGGCGGAAATAATAAAATTAATACAGCCAAATTAGCTTTTTTCGTAAATATATAAGCAAGTATTTTTTGTATATTTTTTATTTTTATAGGTAGGTACTTAAATACATATTAAACGTAATTTAACTAACTTATAACGCTATTTATAAGCGACTGATTCGAGAGTGTGAGGCACGTGGTGGCAAACGCAAACTGGTTTGCTTCCATTTTAGTCACTGTGTGTACAAACACTACTGCAAGCAAAAAAACGTCTCCAAGCGGATTTATCTCTTTATTGGTTTTGATTCGGTCGGATTCATGGTAGTGACAATGGGCAGGCCACATAGCGCGAAGATCGGATGGCCGATGGGGCAAAAAGGTCCTTGAATGGAGACCACGTACTAGCAAGCGCAGTGTGGGACGGCCACCTACGAGATGGGCCGACGACCTGGTGAGGATCGCTGTGTCTCGCTGGATGCAGGTGGCTATGGACCGGTCTCACTGGAATTCGATTGGAGAGGCCTATGTTCAGCAGTGGACAGCTACAGGCTGAAATGATGATGATGATGATAGTGAAGTATTGCCTTGTTTTAAGTCTCACTAATATTTCCATGGTTAGTCCATGGTTTGCACGGCACGTAAGACTGACGTCTCAGTGATACTGGTCATAGCAGGTTTACGCGCGGGTACAAGGCTAGCGTCGGACGGTAGTCGTCGGTTATAGAGCGGCCCTAATGCGGTGTCAGTAGCGAGCACGAAGTTGTTTCAAGCTGTTTCAGACAGAAGATGTTACGTTAAAAGATGCAGCTCGCTCTCCTCGCCCTGCTGCAGATACTCGATGCCGATGAAAAGTAGAGCAAGATTCCACGTACTTACAACACTTACGTTTGTACTAATATGTCGTTAGAGGAACGTAAGGTCTTTACGAGTATATATACATGTGTGCATCCCGCGCGCACGCACGTGTGTGTGTGTGTCTGTGTCTGTGTGTGTGTCTGTGTTTGTGTGTGCGTATGTGTAGTATAACTGTGCGAAGGATATGCAATAAAAAACAAATTATTATATAATACTAGCTTTTGCCCGTTGCTCCGCCCGCGTGAATGTTGGTTTTCTACTATATGGGAAATCCCGAGACGATCATAGATTTATATAAAAAGATTAAGTACCATTTTTACTTGACCTCTTGTACCTTAACGGTGGCTACTAAAATAGGGATCAACCTGTATCTTCAATTCTACTGGACCGATTATGATGAAACATGCTGGAGTATTTAAATAGGAATAGTACCTTTAAGACTGTAACAATTTAGCCAAAATCCACCTGCTGGTTTTTGCGTGAAGCTCGAACAAACAAACAATCAAACATCGACGGATTTGGTTTCGAAGCCCTTAATTAGTCGATCTGAGTAGTTTATTTTTAAATATACAAGTAACATCTTTTATTTTTAAAAATTTGACATTTAACAATTTTATAATATTACCTATAGATAGATAGATAGATAGATAAAACAATATTCTTTTTAAAAATTTCAAATTTATCAAAGTCGATGCAGTTGGTAGTTCGTCGTCAGCTAATATGGTAACACTTGTACAATTATTATTATTAAAGTGGTAGGTATTGTAAACAAAGCTAAAACAATAATATGATAACTTTGAATTATATTATGTTGTATGTGTATAAATACACTTTTCATTCCACGTACGCGGAAGTTAAACGCAAATGAGTATTCATGATCTCCAGCCGGTGGAAGTCCACCACTGGACATGGGCTTCCTCCATAAAAAGGAGGGATTTGACATATTCTCCACGCTTGACAGGAGTCTTCGAGATTGCAGTAAATTTTGAATGAATAACAACACAAAAAGGTAAAGACAAAAAGTTTGAGGACCTCTGCCTAAGCTGGTTCTCACAGCACCCACAAGAAGATATGGAGTGACGCTATTATTATGCAGCGCCACGCAGCAAGTGGCATTACTGACATGAAAATGGAGACGGGAGAAGAAATTCTTCTGCCCTAGTTAGTTATGATAGCCCTAAATTAAAAAAAAACGGTCAATTACGTCTCAAACTATGCGCAGTGCAGTTTTTATAAGCTGGAGCACACAATTAATAAGAAAATACCTGTATATATACCTGAATACACACAAAAAAATACCTGTATATATACCTGAATACACACAAAAAAATACCTGTATATATACCTGAATACACACAAATAATCATGCAAAGTTTTGTTTACGGTTGATTTAAGTTATTTTGGATTGAGTTTATATAATAATTAATAATAATAATCTTTATTTCGGTATAAATAGTTACAGATCATTACATTGACAATGGACATTTATACATACATATTAAGAATACAAAAACCATACAATGTACGATCTTTTCCTTTATCTATCTATATGATAAGTTGGCCAGTTTTATTAATACTTATTGGTGCCGATTTTGTTGTAACTGAACTTAACTAAATTAGGTCCCTCCCTATCTTTTTCTAATGTCAAACGCCAAAACGAGAAAGCTACAATTTTGGTGCTGACAGTTTCGTTTAGGAACGTCAATATTAAAAGATATAAGCGCGATTTCGGAACACACTGACTAAAAATACGCAGATATGCAACATTTTTTTGAACCGTTTGACAGAAACGTAGTCGGTACTCACTATTAATGTTTGCTATCTCGTTTTGGCGTTTAGTTCTGTACAACAAAATCGGCACCATTATATATCATAAACTATGTAATTTTTGTAGCTTATAATATTTTTGCAGTTGTAGAAAGCTATTGTAAACGAGCCAATCCGTACTAGGCCAGCATGGTGGATTACGCCTAATCCCTCTCGTGATTAGGGGAGGTCCATCGCCTTATAGCGGGGACGAATTTGAACTAGGGATGATAATGGTTGCGAGCGAAACTGGGACTTTCAACTTGTATATTATAATAATGTCAGAAAGAAGAAAATACATTTCGTACAAAAATTTCAAATGTAGGTGTCATGTCAATAAGTAACTAATCAATATAAATATATAATAAAATTATATTATTAAGCAAATTATTATAGCAGCTGTAGCATTATGTAACAGTGTTTATTTAATTAATAAATAAAAAAGCATCTGATATAACATCAACGTTGCGTTTTATTCTAGAATTTTCGTCTATAAAATTTACTCGTAGGCATAAGAAAAGTCGAAGAAAAAATAAGCATTTCATTAGATAACTGATAAGCTGTGATCGGTGAAAAGATCTCTAAAGTTTCGGTATATTAATAACTTAATAATTAATTATCACTCGCTTCAAACAGCGAAGGAGGGCATCGCGGGGAACCTGCATGCCGGAGAAATTTTGTCGACGGCGTGTGAAGTCCGCCCACCCGCATTAGGCCATCGTGGTGGACTATCGACTAGTCTCTCGTTCTAAAAGAGCTCCCTACTTTGCAGTGAGACGGTAGATAGGTTGTTGATGATGATTCGCAAATCAGATTTTTTATAAGGACCTAGTTTTGACTAGGTTTTACATAAATTTTATATAAATTCTTTATACAGTAGCTATTTTTAAAAGTTGTATGTTGTATTGCAAATGGCAAAAAGTTCTTTTTCTTAACTTTTATGGACAAAAGTAGATAGTTAGTAGGGACGTAAACAAAATCCAGGGGGGGGCAGCTGACCCCCCCTGCCCTACCCTGGGTACGCCCATGAAAGGTGAATTAACATTTTTTTTTTTAATTTTCATATAAATATTTACGATAAGATTTTACTCAGTTTCCAGGACCACCCATCGTCACGCACTGCGTCCCAGAGTGACGTAATTCGCGTTATCATTACGCTCTCCCGATAAGGCGTTGGCAGTAATCCTGGAGCTTTCCGTGTGCCGTTGTCTTGATGTGTTTGTTTTAAGGCATGCACCGCACACGATGTTTGGTTAGTGAAATAATAGATCTACCAGCGACTATGTAAGCTTGGCCCCATGTTTGAGCATTGTAAAATATTACCAAAACACACAAAAGTACAATACGCATTACTAGAAGAAAACTTACACGTATTAAATAACTATTTCACCTGTAGCAAAATGCAATCCACAGATAAAATACTACTGATACTTAATATACAATATAATAACTATTATGAAAAAATACAAGTTTGTAATTGCCTTTAAGTATACGTAACGTACAGACCATCGATATGTTTAAGAAAAAAATATATGATTTATTGGTGGACAGGGTTATACCACATTAGAATGTGACAGAATACCTTGAGTGACAAACTGTGACCTGCTTATATTTATAAATGGTGCACGCGTTGTCTGGAATGAAAGTGTAATATAATTAATGTGGTAATGTACTGGAGCAAATTAATTTAATATTTTTAGTTTTGTATTTTTTATTTTTGTATTTTAGTGTTATATTTATATTTTGACATTTGTGTAATTGAAAATTTTATTGCTGATCAGTAACATGCGGGTATTAAAGCTAATGATTTGTGTACTTATTAAGGTTGCTACCCCATAATGGCAAATGAGTTGACAGGTAGTGCGGGTCTGCTGTAAATATGTATAATTTACCATAATTATACATATTTATTAATAATTATACATATTTATACATATTTATTTAAATCAATATGCCGCTATTACCATATAGCGGCATATTGATTTTATGATATTTAATAATGTTTTAAATATTTGTACGCCACTGCATATTGGCATAACATAGCGAACTTCAAAACAAAATCCAACTTGTTCTTACTATCTATGTTAAACAAATAATAAATAAATGAATGAATGTAATATGTTGCCTGAAATATTAGGTCGAAATATTATATCCCGAAATATTTTGATGTATTATTATATTAAAATATTTCGGTAAAATCAAAATATTTTCATATTTTATAATACCCCATAACCTTAAAGAAACGATTAAAGAACAATTCTCTAAATCTAAATTAAAAATGTACTTCTTACAGCTTGATAGTAAACCATGTTTCCAAACTAAATATATTGACAATAATTCTAAATACCCTAAAATTCACATATGTCACCATCCAAATTTTGTCTTCACCGTATGACATACGAAAATAAAACACCTGTATTAGTTTATGTAACTGCGAACGTGCAGCGCGGGAACACCCGGGGGGGGGGGGGGGGGATTTTCGACTTGCTCCGCCCTGCAGCGCCTCAACACCTTGAAGTATTCAAGGCATCATAAGCCACACATGTCATCGTAGTTCCCTAGAATCGCTTTGATAGGGCACCCAGGGCCTCCCCCCATTGCGTCCACTGTCCTCAAGGCCGCCCTGCTAAATCTTGAATCCTACGTGATTGAATCACAAACATCAAATCAGGTTATATGTTTGTCAGAAAATATTCGATGATGAGAAAATAATGATGATGATTTGAAAAAAGAATTCAAAATACCACTCGTAGACAAGATATTTAGTTAACAAATGAATATATTTATTGTAATTACTGGTTAACATAATTACAAGAATAACATTAACGAATTAATAAACTGTCAAATGATTAGCTGTTAGAAATAGCATTGTAATTCAAATTATAATTAATTCAATTTGTAATGTATCCACTAGTGTTATTATTAAAACTATTTCAATTACTCGTATTTTGTTATGAATATAGAATGTTCTTGTCCAAATATTTTATCTAATGTATTATTAATCTTAGACATCATTTAATGAATGTATTTGAACCTACTAATCTAATTTTGTAAATCTGGCCCCATTAATGGAGTTTTGGCGGCAACTCGAGTGAAGCATCATTCATTGTTTTATTTTATTGTTTTATATTAGTTTATTGTGATGTTTGATATGTAAAATTGGTATTGTTTATGTATCAGTTATTAATAATCGTAAATAATATTAAATGATTGGATTAAAACTAACATTGCAAACGAACGTATTTTTTCAACTTTTTCCTTGCGTGAATTTTCGCATAATTAATGTTATAATTTTCGAATTAATTCCAAAACCCCCAAGAAGCAATAAAATGTAATAGATCAATATTTTATTGTTAAATTGATTAAAGTATGTATTAAATGTTGGTTACATGATGGTCACGGATACCAGGCCATAAAATACATTAAAAAAGCCCCATTGTTAACTTAAGTTCGGATATCAGAATCAAAAATTTAAGTTTGAGTAAACTCAAACTTAAAGTAAAAATTAAATTTAAAACTTGAATTAAAATTAAAAAAAAGATAAGTTCCGAGTCATTTTGTATTTTTCATTATGTTTTTAATTTTCTAAACAACTCATCTTCATGAGTTTATCTAGTGACGTCACGTCAAATTTTTCATGTGTATCCTACACATGAAAAATTTAAGGGAGATTATTTATTACGCATTTGTCGCACACGTCACTCGTTTTATCAATTTGCTAAATCGATCGATCAATCGCTCGTAACAAAAAACTCCAACCGATACTGGGTTAAGTTTGTTTGGACGTATTACAGCAGTAGACGTAGCACAGACGTAGCTTTTGCCCGCAGCTCCGCCCGCGTGAATATTGATTTTCCGCTACTTGAGAAATCCCGAAACTATCATAGATTTATATAAAAAAGAGTCCACGAACCACTTTTGCTTGAGCTCTCGTACCTTAACGGCGGCTCCTAAAACAAAGATCAAGCTGTATCTTCAATTCTACTGCACCGATTTTGATGAAAAATATTTAAATCGGAATAGTACCTTTAAGACTGTAAAAGTTTGACCAAAATCTACCGGCTGGTTTTTGCGTGAAGCTCAAACAAACAAACAAAGAAACATAGATTTGGTTTCAGAAGCTCTTAATTAGTCCATCTGAGTAGATTTTTTTAACTAATGTGTACAGCCAATGTGTGTTACCAGTGATGACTTACGGCTCTGAGACGTGGTGCTTCATAAAAGGATTTTTTCAGAGGCTCAATGTCGCGCAGCGAGCTGTGGAGAGGGCTATGCTCGGTATTTCTCTACGAGATCGAGTCAGAAATGAGGAAATCCTTAGAAGAACCAAACTCGCTGACATAGCCCGTAGGATAAGCAAGCTGAAGTGGCAATAGGCAGGCCACATAGCGCGAAGATCGGACGGCCGATGGGACAAAAAGGTCCTTGAATGGAAACCACGTACTAGCAAGCGTAGTGTGGGACAGCCACTTACGAGATGGATCGATGACCTGGCGAGGATCGCTGGGTCTCGTTGGATGCAGGTGGCTATGGACCGGTCACGCTGGAATTCGATTGGAGAGGCCT
>WUAW01028735.1:22725-34455 GCA_017165845.1 Thaumetopoea pityocampa | reverse complement strand
AGATTGATGTGTGTGAAATTATCCAGAGTATTATTGTTATTGTAATAGATGTTATTATTATTATTTATGCAACCACGCACATTTTTCTAAACGTAAACTATAATAAAGGTCGGTAAACAGGAAAAATAACTGCATGTTAAATGATGTTTAAAATTTATAATCAACCGTTTGTATAATTGACTATCTTCGTGTCGGTGAAGTCGAGTCTATGTATTACAACACCTTACTTCATATTTTAACCACAACAATTTATTTAAACTTAGTTGTCTTACAGTTAATAGAGATATTAACTAACCTCTTATACACAAATACACCATCAAGTCTTATTTATTAGGGCTCCATAAATAAAATGGTAGAAACTGAACTCCTGTAATGTGTCATGCGAAAGTAGGGATAATACTAAGTCGGAAGAGAAAGAAAGAGAGAGAGAATTATCTGCTGTTATCTCTAAGTGTAAATACCAAACTACACGAGTGAATAATTATTTTAAATATTATATAAAATAGATCAATATTTTTTTAATAAGACTGTTTATGTTTAAAATTCATATACGGAGAAATACCGGCTGCCAAGTCACAGCTTTTACCTAATTTGGGAGTCAGAAGTTTTCCAAATATGATCATAATTATTATATGATCATAGTCATAGTCATAATTATTTGTAAGATAACTTGTTAAAACTTGTTGTTGTTGTTGTTTTATTTATAATAATAAATAAATATTATTAAATATTATAAAAAAATGTTTTATTTTGAAGGAAGAACACTTCAATATAGACTTCCTGTTTTGTTTAATGAAATGCCGTACGACTTAAGATTAGAAACGGATAAAAAGAAATTTGCTAGATATTACAAAAAAATTCTACTTGATTCACAGGTTCAATATCGTTATGTACGAAATACACATTGCTATTATTTTTATAATTATCATGATCTGAGCGCGATGTCTTTCCACAGTCAAACCGATTAAATCGCTTTTGTGGACTTTGTTTCGTGTATTTTATTTATAATATGAATAAATAAATAAATACAGTGAAGAAGGTCCATATCCAATAGGCTAATGATGACGAAGGTAAGGGCTACTCCTCTAATCACAAAGAAAGATAGTAAAAGGTGGCCTTCTAAAGTATTTTTTTACTTTGCAAAACAACTAATATAACATATGTACAGTAGTACCACAAAAATAAGTTACATTGGTACTCTTCGACGCAAACGAGTGCTAACAAACGCCTATTACGATTGTAAGCACCAATTCAATAAATACATTGTTGTATTATGTGTAAGGTTGAAAATGTAATGAAAGATAAATTCGTGTTATCTCGCTCGTAAGATCTGTATATTGGCGGATGCCACAGTGGCGTGCTCACATTCGACCAATGGCCGACGATGATTTTGGTCGTACAAACGCACTGTCTTATGATTGGCTGAAATATTTCCGCGCCTTTCAAAGAAAATCTTACTGCGCAGATGCGGCATTGTAACTTATTCTTATGGTACTTACTACATACTTACATAATAAAGCTAAATACTGTATAAGCTATTTAAAAACCATTAAATTCTTGAACGTTCCATATTCATTATTATCTACCTACGATAATGTCACTGGCAATTGTTGAATGATTTTCATTGTCAAATATTACTGTTAGCTAATGCACTGATAAAGAAAATACAATGAAAATTTATTAACACATAGTTCTATCCGCGGCATTGCTCGACCGAAAAGTTGAAAATAATATTAGCATTTAACTATTATCCCGCTGTAACATATTACCAAGATAAAATTATCCTATGTATTAACCCAAGATGTGGTCTACATGTGAGTCAAATTTTGTATAAATCCGTACAACTGTTTACGCATAAGTAACAAACCTACTCACAAATTTTCGCATATAATACGAGTGTTATTAATTAATTAATAATATTGGTCAACGCATCAAATATTTAGTGCTATTCGGCGTCGAATCCGAGCTCAGAATAGATCCATCACGTCAAAATGTTCAGATATCAAATATCTCATAATCTTGATTCGGATTCTACGCCACAAATTATTTCGGAAATGACATTCAGCTTTTCAAGAACAAAAGCATGCAGTGTTGTGTTATTAATTTTGTTGTTTAAAAACCACATTAGCCGGACGGGCCGGGGAGGTTGGTTATATGAGTCATACATATCTTATAGTATCTTAAGGTGCTTAGGCGTTGAAGGAGCAAGTTTCAAATCACCCCTTCTGCAGAAGAGTTTAAAAGAGAAAGGTAGCAATGTTCGAGCATGAATTATTTCAACGGTCAAACTTATGTACTCGTTCACGCAGCATCTCGAACAAATTCGAATAATCATTACTAATTAATAATGGATTAGTTATAATTTTCGCCGATTCCGTCTGCCATGTTGGTCGCTAGTTGTGTTCAATTCGATTGATTTCATATAATTTATTAATTCAAATTAAATCTATCATATTATTCATAGATCATCGCTAAAATTATCGCTATGGTTCGATATAGACGAGTTTGCGTTTCAGTGATATCGATAAACGTATTCCGATGAGACGTCGAAGCCCAACAAATTAGGCCACCGTTGTTACTTCGCAATAGAAATCTACATTTGACCAAACACGAGAAAATAAGATCTCTACTCTAAAATATACTAAATAGTTTGAAGAAAAAGTTATTTTCAGTTTATTCAGGGATTATAGAAATTCCTTTCGGGACATTTATAGGTTTGTAGAAAAGGTTCCTTATGAAGTATTTCAGAAACTCTTTAGTGACTACTTAACTCATCTGCTTCTTTAATATATATTATATTTTGTGGTACTTTTCCGTTAGCCGGGCGCAAACTAACCTAACCTAACCTAACTTTATGATCATATGTAATAACAAGGAGTGCCGGTGTTATACTCGTACTAACTGCTGACAAATATATGACTGAAGATTCATTCAACAATCGCGTGGACATCAAAGCTATGTACACAGTGGCTACCATGCACCGAACCTGTTGTAGTGGGTCGTCCCCACGTACCCTGGCCACTGGTTCCTGGAGTCCCCGCTTCGCTCTCGCCGGCAACTAGCTGATCTGGATCCCCAAAGCATTATACATTGGTAAAAATAGACACTTACCTGTTTGTCTAGTAATCTAAACTACATATTAGAAAATTGTTAAATGTTAAATTTTGTAAATCAAAGATATTTTAAGAATAACTACTCAGATCGATTAATTAAGGGCTTCTGAAACCAAATCCGTCGGTGTTTGACTGTTTGTTCAAGCTTTAGGCAAAAACTAGAGGATAGATTTTGGTTAAACTAAAGTCTTAAAGGTACTATTCCGACTTAGATACCGCGGCAGGTTTCATCAAAACCGTTCAACTACTCGTAGAATTGAATATACATCTTGATCCCTGTTTTATTAGCCGCCGTTAATGTATGAGCGCTCAAATAAAAGTAATTCTAAGGCTTTTTACATAAATCTATGATTGTTTCGGGATTTCCCATGTAGCGGAAAATCGACACTCACGCGGGCCGAGCCGCAGGTAAAAACTAGTTTCACTATACAATCTTATATCGTTGTTTAGTATCCAAGACACAATGAATGCTAGTTTAGGTAGATCCACAGTAGATCAATGTGTCGCTCATCCAATAGAATAATGACGTAATTGCAAAAAAGTTAAAATTTTATTTTGTGTTTAATTTGGATGATTTGTTGTTTAATATGGATTTTTTTCGAGAATGCTCATATTATTAATAATATTCTATAAATAAATTATGAGAAATCATGATAATTGATATGATTTACAAAATGGGTAATAATCCAATTTTAAACTGAAACGCTTCTTCTGATAAATTGCAAAAATGTAATTACGTCATTGTTCTATTGGATGAGCGATGTGTGAAAAAAGTGTCCACAATATTTAATCTTCAATATCTCTAATCTAGACCACCGCGTAAACTAGCATCGCGACATAAAGGTCGCGGGTTCAAACCCTGGGCCCGTACCACTGAGTTTTTCAAACTGGCGTATGGTCTACATTGTATATTAGAAAAAGATGGAAACTTCATGAGGAAACCTGCATGCCCACATGGGTATGTGAAATTTACCAACCTGCACTAGGCCAGCGTGGTAGACTACGGCCTAATCCCCCTCCTGATTAGGGAAGGTCTGTGCCCCTGTAGTGGGGACAAATACAGACATCTCTAATCCAAAGAGACCGTAGCCTAGTCACTCGGAGTTCAACTCGATCGTTGTGTTAAGTAAAACTTGCCACGACCGGGTAATAGATGGGTTTCCCATTACAATAAGTAATTTTCAAAAAGACCTTCCCTTTACCTAAAACACGTTAAACAACAGATCCCGACGTTTGAATGAGATTAGTAATCCTTGGAATGGTGCCGGCTATGAAGACGACATCATGTGGCAAATCAGTCACCTGAATCTTCTCCATCAGTTACATTTGCAACTAGCTTTTGCCCGAGGCTTCGCTCGCGTGAATGTCGGTTTTCTGCTACATGGGGAAAACATTATTAGCATTTCCTTTTATTTACATTTTAATTTTTATTTATTTTTATAGATTATAGAAGATGTAAAACTACAATTATTACGTAAGATAAAATATAAAAAAATATAAGGTAAATTATCCTTACAACCAAGGCAAAAATCATACGGTTGAACTATAAAATCTATTTGTGGATACGATAAGAGTCAATGTCGCACAATTGTCAACATGCCCTGTGGAAGTAATTGGACAACATATAGGGCTGCCACACTTCAGAAGTAATAATCATCTAAAAAGTTGAAAATAATTAAATGGTGATTTTGATCTGAAGAACAGACAATTTGTTTAGTATCATTAAAATACCACTATTATGTAATATGTAATGTTTCATTCTTTTTTTATAATATGAGGTGTTATATAGCAAACGTTCGTTTGGAATAAAAGGTTATAAAAGGTCCTAAGTTCCAAGTTAACCTTGATACCAAATCCAAGTGGTACAGAAATAAACATGACTTCTTAGTATTATTTCTACTGGTATTGTCGTTTTGCTAGTGGTTGCAATCTGCTATATTCCTGCTTTTATTACTTGAATAATTGTAATCATTATTAGATTAGGGAAGCAAATCATAATATGCGTATATAATTGAAATACAGACGATTCAGCTCGGAGACGCTTTTGCATTTGTAATAGTTTACGGTCAGCAGATAAATAAATAACTACTTTTTATATTTGTTTTTATTATTAAACATAATTTAATATGGATAACTAACTTGTAATGCTACTTATAAGCGACTGATGCGAGAGTGCGAGGCACGTGGTAACTAGCCCAAACTGATTTATCCGGTTTTAGTCACTGTGTGTACAAACACTACTGCAAACGGGAAAACGCCTCTAAGCTGATTTATATGTATGCTCATATGCAAATTTATAATGAATACTTGTGGCATACACTTTAATTAATTTACTTTGGTTTGATTTATGTTAATGTCTTAAAGAATAATCGTAAAAAGAAATTATTAGGGATAATAAATAATTTGCATTAATAACATATCCTACGGTAGAATTGAAGCCCCACAATAACTTTTCTAACTTGAAAAAAATATATATTTTTATTTCCATTTGATCAACTGGCAACCCTTGCGGTCCGTATCCGTAATAGTAAACTTATATCAGTTGGTTTCATTTCTATTAATACCACTTAATACTGGTACTTTTATTGGTAGCTTCCTTCCCCGCGTATCGTCTAGAGCAGGGATTCTCAAACTGTGTCGCGATGCCCCCAGGGCGTCGCGGTTCTATCCTATGACAGTCGCGAAATAATACGCAGAACTCGCCAGCACTACGGCCCGGTTCAAAACTCATCGGCGACTTCGTCAGTCCGCCCATACAATGCGATTCAAATGAGAATAGGAACGTCAATGACCTCTATCTGTCAAATGTCACTTGAAAAGTACGGTTTGCGAAGAATACTTTCAATAATAAGTCTTACATTAAATTTAAATAAAAACTTTAAATAATATTAAATTAGCCAAATATAATATTTAATTATTTAATGTTATATTTAATATATAAACATGTTATGTTTAATGTTTTATTTAATATATTTAATTATTAGTTTGATTTGAAAGCTATGACTTACAACATGGCGCAAAGTCGTTCATATTCTCATTTGAATCGCATTGTACATACATATGTATCCCCGCGCTGTCGTTCGTTCGTCGGTCAGGTTTTCGTTTCGACGTTTTATTTACTCGTAGATTACAAGAGTTGGTTAATGCAATTTATGTGATATACAACAATAGATATTGGCTTTTCTGCGGTTGCAGTAATCGAATCGAAGTCACAAATAATTTTAGAAAAAGAAATGAGGATAGCAATTACAAAACTTCAACACTGAGAAGTTATGCTCAGCAAAGCAAGCTCTCATCGTTCTCAATAATCAATCAAGGTTCGTAGTTTTTATTTATTAATAAATAATAATTAAGATTTTCTATATTCTTTGAAATTTTCATTGAATAATAAAGTAATTTTTGTTATCTATTAGTGTTATACATAAGTGATTTCTTTTAGGAGAGCGTCAAAAAAAATTACGCCGCGTAAAGGGAGTCGTTATAAAAAAAAGATTGGGAACCCCTGGTCTAGATTATTTTCACACGAGTTTAGCATGACTATGTTACATGCTCTTCAGATAAGAATGTGGTAACCTTTAAATACAGATAATGGTCGATAACAACTAGATTTTGAGGTAAATAATAGATAAGTGTTCGAAAATGATTAAACGGTATTTTTTATATTGTGAGTTATTTTTTCAACGTAAAATTTTTCTCATCACAGTCTTTATAAACAATTTTAGGGGGGGGAGAGAGAGAGAGAGAGAGAGTAATATACGTATTTACATATTATCCTTACTAATATTATAAATGCAAATGTGAAATCGTTTGTTTATTTTTTGTTTATCACGCATTCACGCCTTACCTACTCAATCGATTGACATGAAATTTTGTACACACATTGTCACGGGTACAGAGAAGAAGATAGGATACATTTTGTCTCGAAGAAGAACCGTTCCCGAGGAATAGAAAAAAAAATCGCAGTTGTTGCATTATATCCAGTGGTGCCTGAGAGGCATCTCTCGAGCGCAAGTGGTTAAATGTCTAATTGTAGGGAAGTCATCTTCGACCTCTGGTTTATATAGACCATTTTGGATATCAATACTATAAAACAAATGTAATAGCTACAATAGTTGTGAATTCTTTAATATAAATAATAGACCTCAATTTGGGTGTAAAATCGATTACTATTTTTAATGTTAACAGAAATAAATAAATAAAAATATAGTATAAGGATCTATACAATATTCTCTTTTTTCCTTGAGATTTATAATTTAAAATCTCCGCAAAACCTTGCTGAATAAATTAAAAAATACTTAAGTCTTTTTTTTCAGCGAAAGCAATATCACGTAGTGCATTTGCGTTGAACTTATTTCACATAAAAATTAAGTTCTTTTGTGCTCAATAGCTAAGAACGACGTTGCTCTTAAAGTAAACAAATTTAATAACTGTATACTCACGCATCAGATTTTCATAATAATCGAAGTCCGGATCGTACAGCAGCCGCATGCCGTCTTTCTGATTGTATCTACTGAGGCGGCAGGTTCTCGCGCGGTCACTGTATACTGCAGATCTGTTTAGATAATTCAGAAATTAGTAAAAATACAGTTTATATTTTTTACATATCGCTCATACAATAGAACAATGACGTAATTACATTTTTGCAATTTATCAGAAGAAGCGTATCAGTTTAAAATTGGATTATACCCATTTTGTAAATCATATCAATTATCATATGCAAAAAAAAGAAAAAAAAACAGTATCGCTCGACCTCACTGATAAAACATCAACCTTATCATCGAAATATTGACCTATAAAGACAAAACATTATCGCTGCAACACGAAAACACTAAGCTCAATATCACGCGTTCAGACTCGTCAAGCAGATGTTGATAAACATGACCAGTTCGATGCACGATATTGCGTGACTGTCTATTTATATGTGTCTCTATGTGAAAATGAGGTCATTCGAATTTAGACTGAAAAACAAATACTTATATTTAAGTGACTAAAGAAAATACTCCTAAATCTAATTAAAAAAGTGCTTCTTACAACTTGATAGTGAACAATAATTAAAAATTAAAGTATATTGAGAATAATTTCAATATAAATCTATACATATAATAAAATCGTAAACGAGCCGTGTCTGTACAATGAATATTTTTTCAAAAAAACCATCCATACAGATTGTAGTTATGTTACCGATGCCAAAAATATCGTGTTTAGAAATTTTATCTGTTTGTCTGTGCGTTTGTACACGCTAATCTCAGAAACGGCTAAACCGATTTGAATGCTGTTTTTACTGTTGCATTGTGGCAAGCTTTCTCTAACATTTGGTGTTTGTTTCATCTATCAATCATTTATCATTCATTCTTATTAAGATCGGAGGGAATAATTTATGTATAATTTCGCTCGCCCACGCGGACGGAGTCGCAGGCACAGCTATATATTAATATTAAAATAGTTCACTTTCCAAATTATGTCTTCTCCATACGACACGCGAAAATAAAGCAGCCTGTATTAATTTCTGTAACGGCGAATGGGTTTACTGACGTTATGTGTGATGAAAAAGGTTTTTTAACTGTTATAGTCAATGTAGCCGTATAGTCAATGTAGCCAAAGAAAGAAAAACTGTTAAAATCGATCACAATCAAGATCTATTTTCTGTGTGGCACCGCATTATAATAGTACCAGTCCACCTCTTCCCATAGATTATGTGAGAACCAGCGACGGGATGTACCATTCCATTCAAATCTACCGCGTCTCCAAGACGCCTGTCAAGCGTGAAGATTATGGCAAATCAGTCCTTTTAAAGACGGAGGCCTAAGTCCAATTGTGGACTCTTACGAACTGATGATGATGATTAAATGTTATATATTTTCTTAGACATACACTGTTAATTTTTGATCAGAGCTATTTGCTACAGTAATTATTTATTTTCATAGCAAGAGTCCAAAGAATCTTGTTTTCTCCTTTCACAATACATCAACCAGCAGGTAATACCTAGCTAAATAGCTCATAGTGACAACAATACATGTAAAAACATACATTAGTTATCAGACAATGAAAGAATTTCTAAAATGAGTTATCAACCCAACAAAGTAATGCCATGCCCTCTTGTTTGTGTCAATATGAATTTAAAAGCGCATAAGGATCTTTATCGCATCTCACATGTTGTGGTCCTGAATTTAGAACAAAAAGCCTTTAGAACACAAGTCATTTTACTATCTTACTAATTTCTACGATTAGTCGATGAAATAAATCTCCTAGGACCCGCTGTCCTGGCTCTTGTTCGAAAACCGCGTCGGCAAAATAACTGCCACATTACCACAGACGATGCTCCAATAGAATTACATTGACAGCATTTGTCACTTTTGACATTGACATATCGACGCTCTGACAAATTCAATTCGCAGTCAACAATAATATAAACTAATTAATAATAAATCATTAATAATTTATTACCTGCATTGGAAACTGGTTTGCCTCAAACATTCGTCCAAGCACTCGCTGAGTGATCGTCCGGTTATCTCCGAATGGAACTCCCCGGTTATACGGCTGTTCCTGTATCTCTGGAATGCGGTGTCTGGCCTCCGTCCGGGCGAAAACAGGTGTGACGTCACACTGTTGTCCGGGTACTCCGTGCCACGAGCTGTCACCCGATGAGAGACTGATCATAATCGTGAGAAAAGCCTTAATGTGATTTCATGCATCGTTAACTTCAAACTTCACAATAGAGGGCCCTAGAAGTCATGGGATGTAAGTGCAAAAATAATAAAATAGAAGAAAATGACTTCTTTGTCTGTCTCTTAAAACCGAGACACAAGTAATACTTTTTTTTTGTTTTAATAATGAACTTGTATTTAACACAGCCATAACTTTTCTCCACTGAAATATTTCGTGGTATTCTCTAATTTTGTGTCATCATCATGATCCCCAGTCCATATCGTCCCCACTACCGGGGCACGGACCTCCCCCTGATCAGGAGGGGGATTTTCTGAATTTTGTTTATTTGGATTTATTTCAAGCTAGACGTAACTTATATCCTTAGGCTTCTAAGACTCTCAATTAATATTAGTAGGAACCAAACTGCAGATTATGTCGCGATTATTCTTAATGAAACACAACGCGGACGTGTAGTTAGTGGCCTTGGCCAAATGTTTTACTAAAAATAATTCCAATATTATATATTCGGTTTCTAAATATAAAAATCCGTTACTAGATTAGTACTTAGATATGTTACGTTAATTTATTAAAAAGATCTTAAAACAATTGTCCAAAACTTAAAAACAATTGTGATAAAATCTGTAAAGTTAGCTATTGTGTTACATGATTAATCTTCTAATTAAATGTAAGTGGCCATTAGTGAATAAGTAGGTACGTAAAATCCATGTTATTAATCTGTTATATAACCCAACTTAGTACATAATTAGTAAACACTTGTATCATTAAACAGATGACAGGCTGACAGGCCGACTGATTAGAACGAGAGAGACTGTTCGTCCGTCGTGCTGGACACTATTATAATAACTATGATACGTATAATTTATGCTGGGGATATAGTATGGCGTTATTTCTAGCACCGAGTGGAAATGATATATAGCATGCGCTATGCGTTGGGTATATATAGCGCGCTGTGCAATGGCGCTATAAGCTATATTAACCACTAATTAAGATATATGTGAAGTTTATCAACCCGCACTAGACCAGTGTGGTAGATAAACTACGGCCTAATCTTCTACCTGTTTAGGGAAGATTTATTCCTCTGTATTGGGAACAAATATAAACTAGAGATGATGAATGATCTAACGAAAATAATTTTACTTTTGAATTTTATGTGTTTGGATTTTTTAAATTCACAATTTGTTTTTATATTTTAAAACTACGTACTTTTAAAAACATCATGTTTAATCCATTCTTTTTTCGCTTTATTAATCTTGCCTACAACTTATTTACTTGTTATCCAAAAGCTATTAAACACATATATTAGGCTTGTTAAGTCATTTGGTCTCTAACATATCTATGTTAGAGACCAAATGACTTAACAAGCCTAATATATGTGTTTAATATATTTAACGTTCATCTGAACGTTGAAGCTACCTACTGTAAAATATCCTTATCTAAAACAAAATGATAATACTTACGATTGTCGAGACAAACGAGGTCATAGAAGTGATGGGTGGGCGATGCGCTGACTGTCACGTCGTCTTTTTGCGAGACCGAGTCTTCTTCGGAAAGAACGCATTGCCGTGTCATCGCATCGTGCTCAATGGAGCGACAAAAATACCTAAAAAAAATAGATATCGAAGAAAATAAAGCATAAACATACATACATACACTCATGCCGATATCCCATAAGGGTAGGCAGAGACCATAATACATACAGTCACGCCTCTTTCACATTGGGGTAGGCAGAGACCACTTCCTTCCACCTGCTACGATCGCTTGATGTAGCAAAGTGGCCATCCGCAGCCCAAATTTCGCCTCCGCGGGCAATGAGACATGTCGAGTGGCGAACCACGACGCCGCCATTTTATAAAGTTCAAAAGTATTAAAGTTCCTCATTGCATTCCCACGGCGTATTGGAGAAGAAAGGAAACAGGTGAGGTGGGAAAGGTGTATTGAGAAAGGAATATGA
>WUAW01028735.1:8981-21198 GCA_017165845.1 Thaumetopoea pityocampa | reverse complement strand
TAGAAGTGTCATTCCAATACATTTTTTCTTTTCTATTAGCGATAACGATTGTCGAATGTCAACTTGGCTAGTGGGGCTGTGTTCCAATTAAAATAATAGAAACACAATTTATAAAATTCTTGTTAACTGTGAAGGAAGTTGTTCTTACTTTTCAGCGCGAACACACATCGCTTGGCACTCGTCCAGAGTCATGTTGGAGAAAACGTCCGCCTCGAAGGGACCCCCGAGACGTTTGTTTTCTTCTTTTATAAACACAGCGAGTCCATCACAGCGACGTTCCGCTGAAAATATTAAGATTATTTCATGTTACGAATACCTTAAATCCCATAAAATTAATCTAATTTAAAAAAATATCTCATTCATCTTATCAAACAAACTTCTTTGATGGGGACGTTTTTCGCCTGGAAATCATGTCTATAGATATAGTTCTAAGGTCTATACAGTTTGTGTATGAAACATAAATGAATACTTACCATTTAGACAAGTGTTTTCCAAGTAATCGGCGTTATGGTCGTCCTCTAACAATTCAGGATGTGTTCTTCTCGTGAACCTACTCAGCGAGCAAGTCCTCAGACTGGAGTCATATGTAGCCGAGCGGCACACAAAACTAAACTCTCCCAAGCACTTATCTTCACACTCAGTGCGATTAGCGACCATAATTTCCTTTAGATCGGACGGAGGGAGTTTTAAACGTTTATTCGCGTGACGCTCAAATACATATCGACGTGATGGGCATTCTCGTTCAGGACGATTCGCTGAAACAATAATACAATGACCATTGTACTGCAATTACAGGAAGCAACAATGAAATATCAACTTGATTTGTTCATTAAAAAGGGAATGATCGATCAAGATTATATATACTACACACATTCATGAAGAGTCCCTAGTGGTCGGGCGTCATCGGTAAATCTCGGTTAAATGTATTATAGCGATCTATTTCGCTATATACTACGCCTCCTCAACAGATGGCACTACTGTTGACCTAGTTATAGAAGCTGAATCGCGATGAAGAAAAATTCGTAGCTAATTAACTTAGCATATGCTAAGTTGTATACAACGTCTTAACTTCAATAGTATGGCATTCTTAGACCTCACGATGCACACTCGTAACAGGCATTTAGCCAGAAGTTCATATACGCCATATATCAGCTGATATTCGCACATGAATTTGGATACAGTCGATATTTATTCTCCATTATTTTGACCTCCAGGAGGAAGATCACGCCATAAATTACTTTGTTGACCCAATGTAGCTTAATAAAATTCACACGCATATACATACACACAGGTTTTATAATGAACTTTTTCTTTTTATCCAAGAATGTGACTCACTTTAAGTAAAAAAAAAATTAATTGTACAAGATTGGGAGACACGTATCCTTTCGATAGTCAGTCACATTTATTATCTCTTAGACCACGTCACAGAAGAAAGAGACCGGAAGATTCACTCCGTGAAATAAACAGCGATTCTGATGACGATAAAAACTCAGTTCGACAACGCTGTGTGTTTAACGTTTATTAATCTACAAGACACCTCGCCCTATGCGTACAGGCTAATATGAGTCGTATCTCTACGTGTTACAGTTATTTTTCTTTAACCGTTTAAGAATCGCTCGATTGTTTCGCGCTTATTTTTCTCGCCCAGTAGGGTCATTACACGTGAGTAAATATGCATTGATTGAAACAGCACGCGAACAACACAGACCAACGCGCGTGAGACACGCCCTGTCTTAGACCCGACCGAACGGACTAGGGATATTTTTGTATCTACAGCGCGGAGTGCGTCCAATCTGGCCATGTTCAGTTGTACATAATTTAGCTAACATCTTCCAAAGACGCCCAAACTGATTCGGACGAGACCAGATTGTGTGTATACGATCAGTATGCGATAGGCATTGCCGATACTTACAAGTAAGACAGATTTCATTGAAATGGACGCTGTTGGGTACAATCATCAGCATTCCAATACCCTCGGGGCCAGCCTGCTCTCTGGTCAAATAGCAAGTAGACTCTTCGTACTCGGGTTCTGGACTGAAGGCAGCGATCCGGGCGCCCGGTTGGAAGTCTATGGAGTTGCAGGTTCTGACGAGGCTATTCCCTGAGCGATCTCTTAAGCACAGGTCCTGGCATTTCTCTAAAACGCGGAACGGCGGCGCGGTCTCGCGTACCTATAATAATGGCGAATTCATAATGGTTACATTAAATTGTTGTGTGGTTCCAGCATAATAATAGCAACACTCCAACTATTCCCGTGGATGCTGTGAATACCAGCTGAGGAATGTACAAAGATAACGGGTAGCAGAGTTATCCCGTTATTTAACCAAAATCTACTGAGATCTCCAAAATGCCTGCGAAACTTGCCGATTATGGCATATCTCTCCATTTTAAGGAGTAGGCCCTCGTCCAGCAGTGAACTTCTAAGGACTCTTGATGATGACATTAAATGATAAGCATGGGATGGCGGTATGATAATTGCGTTACTCTATCTATTCACTTAGGAACATAAGGAACCACCTGAGGGGTACACCAGTGTGTATACTTATATCTACTGCGATGACAAAAAGTCTGTTAAACGTAAAGATTATAAAATACCCCTCCTTCAAAGAAGAGGTTTTTGTCCAACAGATATTTAAATGCACATTAAAAATAAAAACTTCTGTTTTCTAAAATTCAAAACCAAATTTAGAATCGTTCAATGTAATGCTAAAACAATTAATCGTTTTCGAAATTCAGTTACTTTTATATAAGCAATTATCATTTTCAGCATGAGTCCTCTACTAGACATATCCTGTATATAATTGATACCCAAATGGTCTATATCGACCCCCAGGGGTCGACGGGAACCTGCAAGGGGTCTACGCCAACTGTCAAAACCATATTTGATGTTGATAAATTTGCAAAAAATTTATATTAACTACGCTTTGGGGGTCTACCCAAAAGGGAAACACATTACAAGTGGTCTACAAGACAAAACAGTTTGAGAACCTCTGCTCTGTATAAAAAAGGAATCTGACATTAAGTTCGATAGTAAATTTTCACCGAATCAGATAACTGGTGACAAGTAACCTAGTATTTAATCAAGTACTTCTCGCGGGACCTACCAGAAGAGATGAAATGACCCTACATTTATGCTGACACCACACAGAATCATCCGTTACGATTCTGATCGTGTGTTTTATAATCAGCCAACGGTGATACTTACAACGTCGTCGTCAAATCCATGCAGTTGTTGATTCGGTAACCGCTCGTACATGACTCGGCCCATGCCTTGGTTGCATGTAGTTTGTGCTGAAAACAACAATATTATTAAACGGCCATAATTTTCAACCCGTCTACTGTTCCACTTCAGGGTACGGGTTTTTATATAAGAGGAGTCAAACACGCGAGCGGGTCACCTGATGGTAAGTGATCACCGCTGCCGATAGACACCCGCAATAACAGAGGAATCGCAGGTGCGTTACCAGCCTTTAAGTAAAGTGTAGGCGTTAGTGTCGTCTCCTCTTAGAATAAGAAGTGCTTAGTCCAGAGGTTCCCAGACTTTTTTTTCTCAAAGGCCACTTTCAAAAGTTAGCTGGTTCCGGTGAACCCTCTTCAGCTACATTTCTACCATATTCCCAAAACTCGACAAAAAATATGAAGATTACTTCTATTCTAACTATGGAAATTTCCGTACGCCAACGTAGACCCCCGTCGAGTCTTCCGTGAACCCCTGGGAGTCCACCTGGACCGCTTTAGGAACTAAGGGCTTAGTCTATATAAAAGGGCTATATAAGAATTAGGGTCTATATAATACATAAGGTCTATATAATACATAAGGTCTATTTAAGAATGGCTTAGTCTATAGTCCACCACGCTGGCCTAATGCGGGTTAACATACTTCACATGGCGTCGAGAAAATCTCAGAGTCGGTTTCCTTACGATGATTTCCTTAATCGTTTAAAGCGAGTGATAATTAATTATTTTACTTTTTAAACAATACAACAACGTAATCTCGAACTGCGTTCAACTTGTAGCTAATTATAAACATCGCACGTTAATCTTAATAGAGACATAAATAAACATGTTTACTTAATAATTTGTAATTTTTGTTTTGTTGAGTTACATTAACTTCAATAATATCCGTCAATCCATCCCCAGTCCATATCGTCCCTACTACAGGGACACGGACTTTCCCTGATCAGATGGGGGATTAGGCCGTAGACTATCACATTTACAACTAACATCTAATAACCTGATCTTATTTCGTGTTTAGGAAGACATGTTAATTGTGTCGATAGATGTCAATACTGATCATTTGACGATTTACTTTCGTTTTATATTCAACTAGCTTTTTCACGCGGCTCCGCCCGCGTGAATGTCAGTTTTCTGTTAAGTGGAAAATCCTGAAACAATTGTAGATTTATATAAAAAAGCCTAAGTACCACTTTTACTTGAGCTCTCGTACCTTAACGGTGGCTACTAAAACGGAGATTAAACTGAATCTTCAATTCTACTGAAACAATTTTGATGAAACATGCCGCAGTATTTAAGTAGGAATAGTACTTTTAAGACTGTAATAGTTTGTTCGAAACATCGACAAATTTAGTTTCAAAAGCCCTTAATTAGTCAATCTGATTCGTTTTTTTTTTTTTAATATAAATGGTTTACAAAATTTGACATTTAACAATTTTATAATAGTGTAGATAGATAGATAAAATAGGGCAGGTAAGGTTCTTAAGGAAAATTTTTCACTGTTTATTTCTTCAATGTTCCCAGTTAAACATAAATACAATTGAATATTATTTACAAAGCTTCAGAATCATTTAATTCAGAAAAATCTGATTTTGGAAAAATGTTATTTCCCAAAAATATAAAATTTAATAAATACTCCGGACAATCACAGACATTGATCTAGTCACAAACTAGCATTCCCTGTGTCTTGGGTACTAGACAACGATATACATACTTATATAGATAAGTACAATATAAGTATATAAGTAAGTCCATGACTCAGATACAAACACATGTGCTCATCAAACGAAGTTTGTCCGTAACGGGATTACCATAACACCTGGGGCTCATGGCACTGCCACTGTACTAATCAGTCATGAAAATCTATTAGTCTTAGACGCTTTTGATATGTAACGACACATTTATCGCAGGTTAACAGCTACTGCGATATTAGGGAGCGTCCATCAATCACATGAGGCTCGGGGAGGGGGCAAAATCACGAAATATCAGAAGGAGGGAAGGGGCGGTGTAGTGAGATATCTCGTGTATTTATTTTTATGTTGAGCGCGCGATTTCTAAACAGAAAAAAACGGCGTGTGATTTTAAATTACTTTGTACCAAAAAAATACACGTGATTTTTTTAATAGGGGGAGAGTTAGTCTAAAACCTCACCACGTATCACTAGGCGGGAGGAGGGGTTAAAAGTTTCTAAAAGACGTAATTAATGGACGCCCCTTTGTCAAAAGACAATTGATCATCAGACCCTGTCTGAGGTGATGAAGTAAACCCTGCGGTGGACTTACCGTTGGCCATGGTGAGCATTGTGAGCGCTGTGAACGCGTGCATGACGCTCGCTCCCCGGGGCTTCATCTCTGTCGCTGCTGGCCGCGGGCTCTACCGGTCACCGACCTACCATGTGGTCCTCTGGAACGTGCCATACTTTATTTGATACATATCTTGTATAACAATTAAATTAAAAATTTAAAACTCCGACACAAAAAGTTTTAAAAAATAATCTAACAACAAACATAAAATTTATATATGTTTGTTGGCCCTCTAACTTTATTATAAGTACCCAGTATTTTACTCCAAGAGTCATCGCAACGGGGTCCACTAAATAATATTTTTATTATTGTTGCTATTTAGGGCTCTCTCTTCTAAGCTTACACATTTGGCGTTCGTAATTCAAATTTAGTTAAGGTTTCATTTTATTTACTTAGTGGTCCCCCGACGCGACGACACTTGCATCAAAATACGGGGTACTTGTAATAAAGTTAGAGGGCCAACAAACATATATTATTTGTTTGCTTTTTAAAAGGTTATTGTGTCGGGGGTTTTTTTAAATTTTTATCTCAGAATTTTTAAACTGTTTATCAGTAGACACGCTACGAACATCGCTCTGTCTTCACGTTCGCGTAAATACTTTTTGGGAGGAAACACAAAATCGGAATACATTTGATTTCGAAATCATCATGACGCCAGGATGATGATGCTATGGATGTTATTACGAAGCGATGATCGGTCAGTTGCGGACAATGAGAGATAAATGGAACAAGGTTAGAGCAAACATCATGCACAGCTAGCTATACATACATAAACATTTAACTTGTTACAAACAACCTTCCAATTTAAAAATTATGTGTCGGTTGGCCATACACGATTGAAATGTACCTACTTCTTACGTAGTACCACGCATCCTCGACAGATGGAGCTATTCTCAAAATGTCGATAGATTAATAGAATATTTAAAACAAATTTGTATAGAAAATCTGGTGAAGTTTATTTAATTTAATATATACAGAACGTCCCGACATTTACCAGTGAGTCAGAAACAGATCCATCCCTTTAGAACAGAGGTTCCCAGACTTTTTTCTCACAGACCACTTTCAAAATTTAGCTGATTCCGGTGGACCCCCTGCAGCTACGCCAACGTAGACCCCCGTCGAGTCTTCCGTGAGCCGACCCACCCACTGGATTAATTCAAACTTACGTATGGTCTACATTGTAGACACTAATGTACTCAAAGGAGAAGAAAAACTTCGTGAGGAAACCTGCATGTCCGTATGCATATGTGAAGTCTACCAACCCGCACTAGGCCAGCGTGGTAGACTACGGCCTAATCCCCCTCCTATAAGGGGCGATCCGCGCCCCTGTGGTGGGGACGATATGGACTGCAAATGGATGATAATGATTTCTGTAACATAACGGTGAATCTAATCAATGTTTGTGATCAACATTGAAATAGATATCATTGACACAATTCAATACCCGTTATATTGCGATGACGCTCGCAATGAAAGCTAATAATTGTAGCTATTCATGTGTCGTTGCATTCAGTACGGATTTTATCGCAAAATTACACTCAAATTTATCTTGTACATTGAATTTTCTAAGCGTTTAATTTGAATTATGATTTACTGCTTAATTAATGTCGGTTTTCCGTTGCATGAGAAATCTCGAAACAGTCATAGATTTATATAAAAAGCCTCAAAACCCTTTTACTTGAGGTCTCGTACCTTAACGATTGCTACTAAAACAGAGATCATCAAGCTGTATCTTCAATTCTACTGGACCGATTTCGATGAAACATGTCGCAGTATTTAAGCCGAATTATTACCTCTAAAACAGTAACAGTTTGACCTAAATTTACCATCTGGTATTTGCGTGAAGCTCGAACAAACAAACAAACAAACATCAACGAGTTTGGTTTTAGAAGTCTTTAATTACTCGATTTGATTAGTTTTTTTTAATATCTTTGGTTTACGAAATTTGACATTTAATAATTTTACTATAGTATAGATAGATAGATATGTATAGTATATTGATAATCTAGCGGTGCCAAACACTACTTGCGACCGAAAGGTCGTAATTTCAATCCCGGTCCTGTACCACTGAGTTATTTCTAATTCATGTACGGTCTACATTGTAAACATCAATAAACTCAACGGAGAAGGAAATCTTCGTGAGGAAACCTGCATGCCCGCATGGGTGTGTGAAGTCTACCAACCCGCATTAGACCAGCGCGGTAGACTACGGTCTAATCCCCCTCCCGATCAGGGGAGGTTCATACCCATGTAGTGGGGACAGATATGGATTGAGCATGATGATAAAAAGTAAGTCAATGAGTTTATGTACATACCACCTGGTCACTTTCCACTTCTTGAAACCATAGTTACCTAACTATGATTTCAAGAAGTGGAAAGTGTGACAATGATGTCGAAAGGAGAATGACTGCAGGTAATAAAGTGAATGGTGCTCTGCACTACTTAATGAGTAGTCAGTCAGTCTCATCAAAGGCTCGTCTGGTTATCTACAATGGTGTGTTGTACTTACACTTATGCCTACAAAAGTGTAGGTACAACAATGAATCATTGGTATGGTAAAAGAAGAAACAAAGTCATATGAATGCTGTGGAAATGCGTTCCCTACGAAGTATCAGTGGAGTCACCCTGGCTGATCGATTGAGGAATAGCGTGTTCCGCTTGGTATGGTGATCATTAAATAAAGTCTATCTCCCGCTATAGATGTCGTCAGGGTGATGATAATGAGAAGTAACACATTACTTTAGTAACAGGAAGGAATACATAAAGGTAAGTGCCAATTATGATCAATTAGAATATGCAGCAAATAATAATATACATAGATAATAACACCTCGTTGACATAATTACTTGTTTATTTACTTTGTGTTTTTATGTTTGCGCCAGCTATTTGCTTGCTCATAATAAAAAAATGATGTATTTTTTAAACCTATCACAAAGTTTATGGGTTATTTTAATCAAAAAATGCTTTTGTTTATTCTTTTTATATTTCCTCCAGTTTTTTTTTTATTATTAATCGATTTATGTTGTTACAATTTGGTTATCATGCTATATTTATTTGTGGGAAATTAAGAAAAATAATTATTTCATAATTATTTTTCTTAGTTCTATATGTATCAATAGAATAGAAGAAGTGATGGCATAGTTGTGTATGACCACGCATGCCAAGCCTTAAATTTTGATTGCGAATCCAAATCACTCACCTCGCTTTAAACAGTGAAGGAAAACCTTTTTTTATAGAAGAGGGGCAAACAGGCAAGCGGGTCAAATGATCACCGCCGCCCATAGACACCCGCAACACCAGACCGATCGCAGGTGCGTTGCCGACATTTAAGAAAAGTGTAGGCTCGTTTCTTGAATGTCCCCAAGTCGTATCCGCTTGAAAAAACCCATCGCTAGGAGCTCATTCCACAGGATGGTGGTGCGTGGAAAGAAATTGCGCGTGAAACGCACGGTGGTAGATCGCCATCTACCAAGTGATGACAGTGAAATTTTGAATTTTGCCGAGATATGCGGTGATGGAATTGAGCTGCTAGAATTAGCCCAAACAATTCCTCGGAACACTCCCTGTGATAGATCGACCATTCAAGCCGCTCTTCGCTGAATATGGTTGAAGCTGATTTGGGGAGCCCCAGCCCGAAGATGAGAACAGTATTTCATCATTAAAAACTATTACATCGTAAAGGAAAACTTGATGCTAATGTATCAGTACAAACAACAGCACAAACTTCTGTTTGTTACCCTTGTAAACTAAATAAATAAATACCAGTAAACTCAATGAATGTGAGGATCGCTGGATCTCGCTGGATGCAGGTGGCTATGGACCGGTCGCACTGGAATTCGATTGGAGAGACCTATATTGAACAATGGACAACTACGGGCTGAAATGATGATGATGATGATGGTGAAACTCAAATGCGGCTGGTGAAACTAGTTTTTTTTGTTTTAAAATAAATGAAACATAAAAAAATCAATCAAACGGGCGTAATCCGCGTGATATAGGAGGGTATGGTGATGTATTCTGTTTAATAATCTCGGAATACGTATTTGGACTCTGGTGTATTTTCGATGAAAAACACTGTGGAGATTTAGTGGGGCTACATTCCTATAAAACTCAGCTTTCTTCACGATAGAATAAGAAATCTGACCAAAACCTATTATAATGTCTATATATAATATTTTATGTCAATATCTAATTAAAGAGCTAAACTTTTTAATTTCTATCCTGTGGTGTACCTACATTTTTTGGGACTGTGACGTAAGTTGACGTTTAATTCTTAATTTTTTCTCCATCTGTCAACCAAAAAATAATGTTTGTAATTGGCATTTTATTAATCAAAATATTATCGAAAAAAAAACTTTGCCATATGCATCTTAAATAAAATAAAAAAATTACATTCATCGCTCAAATGGTCGGTAAGCTTCAAGTTTGTAAAAGGGTGTTTTAGCACGCATGTTGCAGTAACAAAGTCGTTAGTGCGAAGGCTACAATGAAACATATTTGCATGACAATCACGGCCCGAAGGTTTGTACTATGAAAATTTTGGTTTCCCAAAAATTGTACCCATGGAGAACGGATGTTCGCATCCGCTGCTTTGTGCGGTGAGCGATGTCCTCGTCAAACCAATTGGACAATGACGTAGCATCCAAATTTTGATACAGTTATCTTTGCCATGAAATCGGAGTCTGGTCGTATTTGCAGAATTTGATTGATTGCATACTTTATTCTAGTACAATGGTATTTTATGACGACTAATTTGCAATCAGTTGGTAAACTCTACTTTTTATTTTAAAAAGTTCTCTTATTTTTTTTCTATAGATGTTGCCACTGTTTTACAAAATTTGTATGTTGTTGATATGAGGTCTATTGTGTGGTGTCGGCGTAATAATATTTTCGTTCCAACTCTCCCGTGAATGCTGTGAAGACCAATTAAGGGATATACCAGGATGATGAGTAGCAGCGTTACCTTCCTATTCAATTAACACCGACTGCGATTTCCAATACGACTGCCAAACATGAAGTTTAGAGCAAATACCTCCTTCTGAGGCCTCCTGCCCATTCCGACAGTGAACTTTCACAGGTTAATGATAATGATATGAGGTATTTCATCTATTAATTTCAGCATTTTATAATATTCAATACTTTCAACTTTTAGTTACTATTAATATATCATCATGCGATGTGTTATTTTCACCACAATTTTTACCACACAACATCACATACCACAATATTTGTGCATAATGCGATTTTTAAAAAACACAACAGTAGATATATTTTACATCATCATTATCATCATCATCATCATGATAATCACTATTTATAAAATTCCAAAATTTAACAACACGTAAAATGTTATTTTATTCTCTGGATTAATTAAAGACTTTTCATATCTTGAATATTTAAAAAAAACTGTAGCATTTAAAAAAGCACATGACCCGAATCTGATTTAAAGGTACGCGCAGATAATAATAGTCCACGTAATAGAGAGCAAATGAAACGTATTTTAGTGAAAGTACAAACTTTTGTTCGGCATTTCCTCAAATTCAAAGAGCAATGCGGATGTGCCTGATCAAATAGTAACAGGAGTTTTCATGACGACCAATGACGCGCGACGGAATGATGCGAAAACTGGTCGAGAGCCTATTATAGGGAACTTGGGATGGGCTAGGATGGGTCCGTGGGAAAGGTCCATGGCGCAAGAGGTCACAGCATTAACGCACCTAACTACTTTCATAGTATTGGCAGGTTTCACAATTTGAGCGGAATATCCCAAGCGTCAAGAGTTTATTGACACGTTGCAATTCACTTTTGATCGGAATGCCAAATTTTTCTATTTTAAATGAATCGTTACATACAAAAGCACAAAATATAATACAATATTTCTTTACCCATCACTATAAGTTTTAATAATGATTGTTTATTGTTTCTGAATATTTCTGTTTTTATTTTTAGAAATCAAGAGAACGGAGGCCTGCATAGCTTTAAACGTATAAAGTAAACAGCAGGCAAGTGTCAAAAAGACACGTCTGGCTGTTCATAGGAGAGTGCTAGTCCACACTTATGTGTGGTAGGGAATGTTGGGTTTCACTAAAAAAAGCATGAAGCAACATAAATGCTGTTGAGATGAGAAATTTGAGAAGTATAGCTAGAATAAGAGTGATGAATAAAAAGAAGAATAGTGGGATACAGGAAATCTGTAGTATGGAAGAAAATGTAGTGACAAAAATAGAGAAAGGAATGCTTAGACGGTTCGGACATATAGAGAGGATGGATGACAAAAGATTGACGAAGCAGATTTATGAGTCTGAATGGGCAAATTGGTAGGGGTCGACCCAGGCGGACGTATTTCGATCAAATTGAAATCGTGTTAAAGAAGGGTCAGGTTAGGAGTACTCGCAACCGACGAGCTTGTACGAAAGCGTTGATGAAAGTGGAAGAAGCGAAAGATGTGTGTCGCGATGGTAACAAGTGGAAAGAAGTGGTCTCTGCCTACCCCAGTGGGAAAAAGGCGTGACTGTATGTATTTATGTATGAATGTATGTTATACTTGGAAAGAATTAAATCATAAATGTTTTAAAAAAATTGCATAATCTGAGAATATATATTATGCGTTGATACATACGTAATGCAAAATGTCGTATAAAAATCTACACACACAAACGTAATCATAAAACGCATCTATT
>WUAW01028730.1:5522-28795 GCA_017165845.1 Thaumetopoea pityocampa | reverse complement strand
TATATATATATATATATATATATATATATATATATATATATATATATATATATATATATATATTAGTGTCATAATCTGTGTCTAACAAATTTAGCTAAAGGCCAGTCATTGTAGAGCTGGATGATTAATATATCCATGTGAAAAAAACATCTCGATACATTGTTCATATAATGGATGGAAAAAAGACAAATGAGTAAATAATGTAAATACACTTTTGTATTTAATAATCGACATTGTACGAGGGTTATTTATCATCTATCAAACCGGACCAGGCCACCAAGGTAACTACGGCCTAATCCCCCTCCTTATAAGTAGAGGTCCATGGCTCTTCACTGGGGCAGAACGTAGACTGGAGATGATGGTTGATGAGGGATATTTGATAAAGATTATGTGACACTTCTACCACTCTACTGGCAAGCGCTACATAAGAACTATGGCGCGTCCAGATTGCTAAATCAGATGGTCTTTTAATATGGACGACTGCACTAATATTACATAAATAGTACTATGTAGTTCAAGGGCCATGTCAAACGTTCATTATACGGAAGTATGTAAAATCAGCTTAGCTAAGTAAAGAAAGAAGAAATCTTCGTTTAGCCTTCCTCTATATTTTGACTAAATGTATTCTTTAGTTTTATTAAATCGTTTCTATTTTTGTATCATATGATATAAAGGAACTATCACCTATAAGTGTGTAGCTTAGCGTAGTGTGTGAAATCGTGTGCGTATTAATAATTAAATAATTAATTATCAGTTACTTCAAACTATGAAGGAAAACATTGTGAGACATCCTACATGCCTGAGAGATTTTCTCAGCGGAGCGTGAAGTTTTGCCCGCGTTAGGTCAGCATGGTGGCCTATGGCCAATATATGCCTCTCAAGTAAATAATATTGTGGACACTTCTACAAATATTGATCTAGCTGCAAACTAGGATTCCCTGTACTTTGAGTACTAGAAAGTGATATACTTACTTATACGATAATACATAGATAAATATTAATACATATATTAATAAATACTTCCAAGATTGGCATACACATATTCCTGTTCATAACATAGTTTGTCTCCAGCGGAATTCGAACCCAGGACCAATTAACTCTGAAAGCAGGGTCGCTACCGCTAAACCAATTAGTTGTCAAATCTATTTAAAATAAATATCTTTTTCAGTATGTTTATATTTCTATTACCGTATGGATATACTCAATACTGGATGTTTATAGGTTAAGAACGGTATAATTGTAAGGTTTCTTTAAAACCTGAACATACAACTGGACAGTTATGAAAACTGATCTTTTTCTACTTCAACACATGAAGTTATTAGACAGAATAATTTTACTTCTGTTTTCTCATTGCATTATAATTAACATTAGAATTTTGAGAATACTTTTTTCTCAGTAAGTTAAACCGTAAACACTAATATTCTTTCATAAAGATGTCTCATATAGTTAATACAGTGCATCAACTCGATCGCAATTGACAGACCTTGTCATACAGACGATACTTATTACACCATCGTAGATAAAACATAATAACATATTGAAAGCAATTATTTTAAAACTTCAAACTGTATAAGTAAATATTGTCAAAAATAATTACCCATCCATTTCCATTCCTTGCCCGACATCCCTTACTTCTGACACAATGGAAATCACCGCACGCCCGAGTCACCACTGCCATATAAAACTAAATTTTCGTCCGGATATGATCGGAGTGTCTGGCGCGGCGACGTTCGCGGGCAGTCAACGTAACACTGAAGCAGGAAGGTGCGCGTGAGTGATGCGAATGGTCAATATTGAAATAAAAAAATTATAGTGATGAGTAATTAATGTTATGCTCGGAAATTATGTGACAAAATCCAAATCAATAATATCATTAAACCAAGGTAAATGATATAACTTCTTTTGAGTGTGGATCAAGCGACGGCATGGTATATTAACATACCATTACACGCAGGCGCTGGCGGGGCCCGGCTACTTCGGACAGTACATTTTGAGGGATCAGCTGAGAGAAGACACGGCAGTACCATCACTACACTGCCATAGAAGCCACCTGATTACAGAACTTGAAGAGAGAGTGCTTTCACTCCAAACTGTGATCACCAACAAATGGTGGTTTCTGAATTTTTCGAAACTGTCATGACCGAAAAAGAGACGGCGGAGCCTGAATTGGAGGCGCTCAACATAAACTTCTTCCATCGGAGACGACGAGGGCAGGGGCGTATACTACGATAATAATGACCTTCGTCCACCCTGAAGGTCGGCCTGCGAGCGGTTGAGAGGGCACCCCGTCGCTTGATTAGTAGCAGCCCCGTGATGGCGGTGCGCTATGACCAGCGTGCCTAAACAGAAGGAGTCAGTGAGTCACATTCCCTGTAAAATGACTAGTCCCGTTAGAGAATGGACCAAACCCAAACGAGTTTGTAACATTGGTTACGTTAGTTATTAAGAAAAGCTATCCCTTGAAGAAAAAAAACTTAAGTTTCATTTTTGTGTATTATAGTACCTAATAAAAATATAATTATTTTTTATTCGATTATTTATATAGTTGTACATACATACATACACTCACGCCCTTTTCCCTGGCTCTCCGGCGGGGAATCGAACCCCGGTCTCCCGCGTAACAGGCGGGTATACTGACCACTATACTACCGAAGGATTGGGGTAGGCAGAGACCACTTCTTTCCACCTGCTACGAGCAAAGTGGCTATCAGTAGCCCACTTTTCGCCTCCGCGGGAAACGAGACGTGTCGGGTGGCGAGCCATGACGCCACCATTTTTAAGGTCTTAAAACGTTAAAATTCCTAATTGCGTTCCCACGAAAAGGAAAGAAAGGAAAGAGATTGAGGTAGGGAAGATGTGTTGAGCAAAGAATATGGAATTTGGGAAAAGGACTATAGGATACAGGATACAGGATACTACTATCTCGGAAGGAATAGGAAGAGACAGTAGTAGCTCTGGAGGCCGGGGTCGCTTACCCGTATACTTAAGTCTATTTGCCGGACAGACTAAAAGAACAAGTACTCTTTGACCATAGTTGTATTAATTAAAACTATAATACTCGATCGTGTCCCATCTCTAGCAGCGATGATTCGCTCCACGGTACGCCGCGTACGACACTACTCAGTTATGGAAATTAACTTTAGCCGGGTAAAAATAAAAACAAGCCGTAAGTAATTAGCATCGCCATCGATATGGTCGCTGACCATCACTATGTTGATAGGGTCTTTATTGTTAAAAATTAGCAGTGTTTGGAAACTCGATCCACTTCCGCGTATCTAGATTTGTATGTCCATTTAGCACATCTCTTGGAAGACAGTTACGTAACCGCTATGTTTTGTGAATGTATATTACATATATAAGCGCTATATTTTGTGATTATATATTCAAGATCATTGGATAATTGCGTAATATATTTATTTATATTGGTATCTTAATATACAAACGTTTGCTATGAAATTTTATGTGACACGACTAATACACCAATACAAATTCGAAAGGTCGCGGGTTCGACCCTGGTCCCGTACCACTGAGTTATTTCTAATTCATTTACGGTTTATATTATAGTCACCAATGTACTCATCATCCCCAGTCCATATCGTCCCCACTACAGGGGCACGGACCTCCCCTGATCAGGAGGGGGATTAGGCCGTAGTCTACCGCGCTGGCCTAGTGCGGGTTGGTAGACTTCCCACACCCATGCGGGCATGCAGGTTTCCTCGCGAAATTTTTCTTCTCTGTATATATTGATATCTACAATATAGACCGTATATAAGTTTTGAAATAATCCAATTGTACGGGATCGGAAACGAACCTACAACCCCTTGATCGCGAATCTTATCTAGCGCCTAAACCATTAAATTACTTATAACTGCTCATGTTTTGTTTAATTAAATTCCACTTTTTTTCTACTTTATTCTTGAACCAATTGAAACAAAAAGTATGGGATTTAATAAATCTACGAAAAATCCTTTGTATGGAAATTTACAACATAAAAACTTGTATACAGGTAATTGTAATTTTAGTTGAATTTTATTATGACTGAATGGGTAGGAAAAAATTTGAGAATAATTTTATCATATTATTATCTGTTGTTGTATTAAAATAGTTTTTTTTGCCATAAATTATTATTCCGTAAATAAAGGTTGAATTTGAAATTCTAATACATACAAACTACTTATAAGGAAATATTCCTAGAGTCAGAGGACACAATCTCCAGTTTGTGCACGACGGTGGAACAGAAGAAGAAAATGAGAGTTAAGCTCCCTAAATAATGTGGTAGGATGACAGGCAAAGGGCACAAGATCATACAAAATAGAGACACTTGAAAATACTTCCGCTCCGCTTTATCTGAAAGAGCGTTTTAATTATTAGCATAGTTGCCACTCCCGCGATCTCAGGTCGACGGAGAGTCTTGTTCTTGTAATACCTTCTCATACTCGTGACTTTTATGATCGGTCTTTTACGGTCCAAGCCGTTTGTTTGTAGGACGAATTACCAGCGCCAATACGACTTGCTTCGTCGCTGCCAGTCTTTAAAGATAAAGTGAAACAATTTTATTTAGATAAACTGCTTTCGTAAATACCATGTGTGGATATTTGTATGTGTGCATGCGCGTGTACGTGCGTATATGTGTAATATGTCTAATTTGGCATATGACCAACAGAAGTACCGTATCTTGTTCGTGGTAAATTATTTAACTAAATTTAATTCGTTATTATATGACACTACCGGCAAATACGTATGATATCAATACTCTCCATCCAAAGGTTGCCTGGAAGAGATCGCTTCTAGCGATAACGCCGCCCGTTGTAACACTTTTCATATTTGTTTTTTTTTTCTGTAATTAATTGTTTTTGGTGTGTCAATGAAGAGTTATCTATCTATCTAATAGACCTTTCCCAATCATATGCAACAGGAAATGATTAAATAAATACATTAGATGAAGTAAATACTGACAAAATAATAGCTTCACTCTATCTCTTTCCGTGGTTGCTGTGAGAACTAGCTAGAGGATGTACCAGGCAATGAGTGGCAGTGAATCCTGTTATTCAATAAAAATCTACTACGGATTCCAAGGCTCCTGCCAAGCGTGGATATTGTGGCAAAACCCTTTTTTAAAGGGGGCCATATCCAATAGTGGACTTCTACGAGCTGCCGACGATGATGGTGAAGATGATAATAGATTCTTTGGTCAATTTAATGAAATATTTTCAAGAAGGTATGACCGAGAGTTCAAAATAAACGTATATTACGGTGATGACGTAATTTAACTCAACAGTAAACTATCTAACAGCGTTGTCCTTGCTCAAACAGCAGACAGTAAATTATTAGCTTTAAATTACAACATTTTGTGATTATCTTGCTTGTACTGTAAATGGAGTTAGATTAAAGGTGTTAACTATTTCGTCGTAAACGAGATTATTAATATTCTTACACATTGATCTAGTCCCAAATTATAATTCCCTGTATCTTGTATACTGGACAACGATATACATACTTATACAGATAAATACAATATATGTATAGATAAATATGTTCATGACTCAGATAAAAACATTTGTGCTCATCACACAAAGATTGCCCCTACCGGTTCTTGAATCCAGGACTAATTGATATAGAAAGTAAGGTCACTGTCATTGAGCAAATCAGTCGTCAAGATTCATGACGGTATACCCGTAAGTCAATATCTTCAAATCCGAAGACCTGGAGATGATCGGCCCTTAGCTGACTAAATATTGGAATCATAGACATAAAAGACGATGTCTCAACGACATGTTATTCGAGTATTTGTTAAGATCCATTTATATATATCAAAACATTATGCACTAATTATGCCCGTGATAGATTTCGAACTGAAATTTTGCTCTATTATAAATGGATAATGACGCTTTCTGTTACTGAAAGTATTTTCAAAATTCGATCAGTAATTCCTGAGATTACATCCTACATACAGCCCAATCAACTTGGAGACTTTTGCGTTAGTAGTAAGTAGTGCACGGTCAAGAGATAAATAAATAAACAAATACTTTTATATATGCATACATACAATCACGGTTTTTTCTCTAGTTCTGCGGCGGGGAATGAAACCTCGGTCTCTCGCACGACAGGCGGGAATACTAACCACTATACTACTGATGAATTGGGGTAGGCAGAGACCACTTCTTACTTTTAACGGAAGCAATTTATTTTTCAACAGAGCTTTATTTTCCAATAGTCAAGTTGTGAGTTTCATGAAATACTAATTCAAATTTTAAGGATTTTTTTATATTATAATGGTTGTGCCAAAAGAGTTTTGCAGTTTATTTGAGTGTGTTTACACACATATAATAATATATCATAATATTCTTGATAACTATCAGACACGTCGATCTAGTCTCAAAGTAAGGTTCCCTGTATCTTGGATACTAGACAATAATATACATACTTATGTAGATAAACACAATACATAAATAGATAAATACATCCATGATTCGGATACAAATATTTGTGCCCAACACACAAAGTTTGTTCCTACCAGGATTCAAACCCGGGACTCATTGGCATAGAAAGCATGGTGACTGCTACTTTACCAATCAGTCGCCAAATCCTACCATCAAATCCTACCTCCATAGACTACAGAAGTTTCGAGATATATACCTAATTGATGTGGACTAAAAGCCTTTATATTCGCTACCTGACGCCGGCATAGTAAGTGTCTCTCCATATCTTGCCCTAGATGCTAGAACCAGCCAAGGATAATGCGAAGCGGTGTTATCCTACTATTAAATCAAAATCAACTGCGATCTGTCAAGACACCTGCCAAGTGGGGAGATTATGGTGATCAGTCTTTAAGGAGGAAGCTCATAATATTGATCATAATATTGCGTTCCTACTTCCGAAGATATCCTATATCCTATAATCCTTTTCCCAAATTCCATACTCCTTGCTCAATACACCTTTCCTACGTCAACCTCTTTCCTTTCCTTCCTTTTCTTGGGAACGCAATGAGGCATTTTAACGCTTTTGAACCTTAGAATGGCGGCGTCGTGGTTCGCCACCCGACACATCTCGTTTCCCACGGGGGCGAAAAGTGGGCTACGGATAGTCGCTTTGCTCGTAGCAAGTGGAAAGAAGTGGTCTCTGCCTAACCCAATTTTTCGGTAGTATAGTGGTCAGTATACCCGCCTGTAACACCGGAGACCGGGGTTCGATTCCCGCCGGAGAGCCAGGGAAAAGGGCGTGAGTGTATGTATGTATGTACTTCTGAGGATTAAATACACTTTTATTCAACACCGGTTTAAAACATTTCAGTTAAGTATTATATTACAATTGCGTAAGGTAAATTGTCAACATCTAGATATATAGTAACTATTGATCAGTACAGCCAGTAGACGTTGTTGAACAATTTTGCCCACAAAGGTGATAGAATATATCGCACGAACCAGTGGCTGCGTGACTCATAGATAAAACATAACTCATGCGCGGTGGCGTTAATCATCTGTGTAAATATTTATTATCTACGTATAAAGCCGTGGCTGAAAAGATTTTTTCACTGGTAACTTTTTTTGTTAGATATTTTTATAGAATATATTATTTGCCTTATTGTATCTTATTCTAAATACTCACAAGTAATTTTTCGAAATTCTGTTTATTCAATTACATAATCCCCAATCCTTAGAAACAATTTAAGTCAAAATATATATATATATATATATATATATATATATATATATATTTTATTGAATATTCCTTAGTTTTTTTTTTTCAAATTACATTTTTTATGTGCTAATACAACCAAATTTCTATTGCAAACATATACATACTCGTAAATATCATCAAGACCATATCTCGAAGCAGTCATATACGTTGGTCTTATAAGTATTTTTATTCCGTACCTTAAATCGGTCTTAAATATCCATCGTAATCGGGAGTGTGCCGCCGGCCACATAATAGCGTCCCTCCATTTATTTCCGAAGATGCCGTGAGGACCAGCTAACTGGTGTACCAGGAATGGCAGCAGTGTTATCCTGTCATTCAGTCAAAATCCATTGCGATCTCTAACACGCCTGCCAAGCGTCATATCTATTCTTCCCGTGGGTGCTTTGAGAACCAGTTTACAACTGTACTGGGATGATGGGCAGAAGAGTTATCCTGTTATTCAATCAAAAGTTACAGCGATCTGCAAAACGCTTGACATGCGTGGAGATTATGGCAAACCCCTCCTTTTAAATTAGGAGGCCCATGTCCAGCAGTGGAATTCTTCCAAGGGTGGATGATAATGAAGATAATGAATAGAGGCTATAATGGAGAGTGAATTTATATTTTACCATCCCTGATACAAATTGCGGGGCGTCTGCAGACACCCACTGACTAAAGACTCTGCAATGCTTTTCATCAGCACTTTAAGAGGCTTTGGAATTCACTGTAATTGACTAACTGAAAACCAACCGAGCAATGGATGAAGCTGTACACGAAAATTCCCCGCGGAGTAAAATCTGTTAACCGGAGTCACCGATTTGGCTCAAAGGACTGTGAAGCTGAAGTAGCAGTGTCACATAATTTGGAAAACTGTTGAATATTGAAGTTCTAAAGTGTTGGATAAGCAACCGGAAGGGGATAAGCAAAAGGAAGACCTGCAATAGCAGGTCTACCTCTGACTAGGTGGACCGATGACCTGGTGAGATCGCGAGCAATCGGCGGAAGCTGGCGGCTCATAAATGGTCGTTATACTCATCATTACGGGAGACCTATGTCCAGCAGTGGACATCTGTGGGCTGATATGAAGATGATGATGATGATAACTAACTAACCCATGACTCCGGTGCCGCTTTCTTTGGGATACTTCTCGGAAGGGGATTTCAAGCTTTCCCCCAACCCCTCAGCACTGTAAATTGCTCACGGAGACACGAGCCATGAATATCATCGTCCTTTTCGGACATCACTTTGGACTTATACTCAGGACTACCGCTCATCCAGTCCGCAATCACTGTGAAAGGGATTGCTTAATACGCGATTGCTAATTAAATGCAATAATGAGCGATGGTTGTCAATTATTTTTAAAAATCCATAAAAGTGTCCCTATTCTACGAATTCCCAAATCTGAATAAGTTTTTATTTATATTATTAATAATTCATAATTAATTTCCAAGCTTAATACACTTTTAATATATACTACACTATATTTTTTAACAAAATATACATAAGAAAAAAAATGTTTGTTTTTTTCCATATAAAACTGCAATTTCATAAGTAAGAACCTAAGATGTTCTTATTACCTTAATTAAGAATATTTGCAACCTTTTGCTTTCTATTTGCAAAATATTTTTCATCTCTTTTTCTTTTCTTACTTTTCCTCATTTATTTATTTTTTTGGATTCATAAATGATGAACTGAATTTCAAGTTTAGAATCAGGACTTCATAATTACGCTGAACATATATTTTACTAGGTTTTACTTGCGGCTTCACCCGCGTGATTGGCGGTTTTCTGCTAGATGGAAGATCCCGAACCAATCATAGATTTATACAAAAAGCACCTAACCACTTTTACTTGCGCTCTCGTACCTTAACGCCGGCTACCAAAACAGGGATCAAGCTGTATCTTCAATTCTACTAAACCGATTTTGAGGAAAATGCTGCAGTATTTAAGTCAGAATAGTACCTTTAAGACTTTAATAGTTTAACCAAAATCTACCCGCTGGTTTTTTCGTGAAGCCCTGGCAAACAAATAAACAAACAAATATCGACGGATTTGGTTTCAGAAGCCCTTAATTAGTCGAACTGAGTTGTTTTTTTTAGATATTTTAGATTTTTGAAAATTTGACCATTTTACCATTTAACTATTTTATAATATATAAGATAAAATATTCGTTCATTCAGTTAGCGGAAGGTAACACGGAATCTTGAACTGGTTTAATTTCATACATTTCCTGTCCCTGTTTCGTTTTTGTATTATGCAATACATAATATGCTAGCGTTAAAATAAACTAACAATTAATTTTCAAGATTATAATATTTGTTACCTAGATGTATATGTAATTTGATCAGTTGGCTGACCATTCACCATGAGTGAACAGTTTTATGAGATTTAAATATTAATGATGACCCAAAATTTATGTAATATATGTAGAGATATGTCTAGAGTATAGATTAAATATACTTTCTATATCTTATGTCATCAATGTTGAACCAATTAATTATTCATGTATCATAACTATATTTTGTAAAAATGGCGTACATTTGTATAGGAACATGTTGCATAGATATACAATAGTATGTGTACCGTATTGCGCATACGTTTGAATTCGTGTCTACTGGTAAAAATGTACATAAATTTGTAGATAAATATGCAGTTCAAAAAATAAATTAAAAAAAACACAAGTAGCGTTTCGTGTTTTAATAGTTTCTTTTTTTTTGGAGTGTGCTTTTGAACTGTTTTGGTTCTACCACTCAATTCAGTGCCCATACAGATTTTGCAAATGAACATGATTTTTAAAATATTATGTACAACTGCGAACACGTGTATATTTATCGACTGTACGGTTAGTCAATCTTTACAAACATTTACGATCGTATCATTCCGTGGTACAGCAATGTACATTAATGGAACTTTAGATTGCGTCATGTTAGCCAAACATTACAGACATTTACGATAGTAACATTCCGCGGTACAGTAATGTACATTAATGGAACTTTAGATTGCGTCATGTTAGCGAAAAATTACAAACATTTACGATTGTATCATTCCGAGGTACAGTACTGTACACTAATGGAACGTTAGATTACGTCATGTTTGTACACATACATTTTTTACATACATACAGTCACGCCTTTTTGCCCGACTTTCTGGCGAGGAATCGAACCCCGGTCTCCCGCGTAATCAGCGGGGATACTGACCACCACACTACCGAAGAGTTCGGGTAGGCAGAGACCAATTCTTTCCACTTGCTAAAATCGTTTAAGTTCAAAAGTGTTAAAGTTCCTCATTGCGTTTCCACGAAAAGGAAAGGAAAGAAGGTGAGATAGGAAAGGTGCATTGAGCAAGGAATATGGAATTTGGGAAAAGGACAATAGAATATAGGATACTACTATCTCAGAAGGAGTAAGAAAAGACAGTCTTGGCTCGGGGGCTGAGGTCACTTACACGTATACTTAAAAGTTTATTTGCCGGACAGGCTAAAGTCAAAGCACTCCCTGACCAAATACCTTTTTTTGCACAGATAAAACCCTAAATTGGACTTCTGCAAGTCGCGAGGGCGGCTTGCCGGGCATGTCAGACTCCCACTGACTAATAACTTTGCGGTGGCTCTTATCGACGACGACTTTATCGGGATCCACTGTGGATAAGTTACCAGTACCCCTCAGTGTCTCGCTCTCTAGCACTTCTGGGGGGGGGATAACCTACTCCGTCGAGGAGTACTTCAGCACCTGTAAGCGCTCACGGCCACATGAGCTTGTACACATACTTATTTGCTAATTATATATATATAATATATATATAAGTATCTTTTATTTATTTTTTAATATAGAGCCGCGTGCAGAGAGGCAGCATGCGGCGTCCCACTGGATCTTGGTGTGGGCGCGAACCTGTAACAAAACATACATTAATATTTGTGGAAAATCAAATATTTCGTTCCCAATTAAGGGAACGTCGTCAGTGATCAAAGAGCTTTCAAAAAATATCAATTATTTGCTACTAATAACATAAAAGTATAGTTTTAATTATCGTACAACTTTGTAAACGACGTTTTGGGGTGTTCCCTTTGGGGCTAAAATTACTAAAGTAATTCATCCTCATTGGGGTAAAGCTCCGCGTTGTCGAATTAGTCAGTCAGTCAAGACAAATAATTGTATATGTATATAAATAGACTGACTTTATTCCAAATTCTTACTTTTTTTTTGTAGTTTGCTTACTTGGATAAATTTATATTAATGGAGAAACAGTTATTGGGTTGTATCCGCTAGTTTATTCGTTCAATTTATATAAAATTTGATCATAATCTTAAAATATTCCTAATTAACATTTGTTGTGTTGTGTAAGTTGGATAATAATTAATTTAACTGTTTCAAAAGTGTTGCTTCATACCAGTTGCCAGCTGAAACACGCAGATTTGTTTGCAATTCGAAATAATCATCATCATCATATCTATGTCCACATTTTTGCAAAGGCCTCCTCATTATCACCATCATATCTGCTCACAAACGTCTACTGCTGGGATGCTGCCGTGAGCCGCCTAATTTCACCGATTGCCCGCGACCTTCACTAGGTCATCGGTCCACCTAGTCATGAGTCGACCCGCAGTACGCCCTCTGGCACGGGGTCGGCACTCCGGCACTTTAGACCCCAACTTTCATTGGCTCTGCGAGCTATGTGCCCACTGCTCACGTAATCCTGTATTCATTCTCAGTATCATACCTTACTTTACGCCAAATTTTTAAAGAATCGGTTAAGCAATCAAATCAACAAGATGTAAAAAGAGAATCAGACAAATATATTTTCATTTACTTATTACTGTAAATGAGTATATCAAAAACGATAACATTTTGAGTACCAATGTCACTATAAAGTCCATACCCAAACCAGTGCAACTCTATAATGTGTATTTATAAATATTATGGGATAAAACCTTAAAGGCTTGACGAATAGCTCTTAGTAAAAAAAGGTGGTAACATACATGCATTCAGTCACGCCTTTGTCCCCGGCTTCCCGACGGAGAATTGAGCCCCAGTCTCCCACATGATTGGCGGGATACTGACTTCTATACTGCCGAAGAGTTGAGGTAGACAGAGACTATTTCTTACCACTTGCTACGATCGCCCAATATAGCAAATTGGTTATCCGTGGTCCACTTTTTGCTTCCGCTGGAACCGAGACGTGTCGGGTGGTTAACGACAATGCCGCCATTTTATAGGTTTCAAACGTGATAAAGTTCCTCATTGCATTACCACAAAAATGAAAGTAAAGGGAGTGACGTAGGAAAGGTGTATTGAGCAAGGAATATGGAATTTGGGAAATGGACTATAGGATATAGTATACTACTATTTTGGAAGGAGTAAGAGGAGACAATAGTAGCTCGGGGGCCGGAGTCACTTACCTCTATACTTAAGTCTATTTACCGGAGAGGCTAAAAGTACTTCCTGACCTTAAACATGTTAACTCTCATTATATTGGCTGTGTACTTAATAATTATATAGTATAATTATCATAGTAGCAGAAACAGTCACATCTTCATCAGAATTCAGCAATGATATGACACATTTTTTTTCACATTTTTCTTCACACATCTTGCTTAAATTAAAATTCCTTGTTTTGGGTACTAGGCACCGATATACTCATAGATAACTGCTAATACATATATAGATCAATATCCGATACTCTGATACAAACATTGGTGTCATCACACCGATTCTGTCTCTACCCTACCTACAGGATTTGAACTCAGGTCCAATTGGCATAGAAACCAGGCCATTGGACCAATCAGTCAGCAATGAGAATATGATGGGTGAAGATGATGATTACTTCTAACCTATATTTTTTCTTAGATGCATTCCCAGCCTCTGCTAAATTAAAAAAAAATCGATACGGTAATTAAGTAGTCCGGAACGGGAAAACGCAGTTATATATTCATAGTTAGCTGAAATTCGTAATTCCACGTGCTTCAGTTTATAATGATGATGATGATATCGATGATGATGATGATGATGGTGGTGGTAGTGGTAGTGGTAGTGTTGGTGGTGGTGGTGTTAGTGGTGGTTTTTCGTATTACATCTGTCTCCCTAAAAAATTTCAAATCAGAGTCTCAATCGGATTAACGCTCAAGCCTTGAAGAGTTAACAGACAAACAAAATTACAACATATTACATTAGTGTAAATGTAAATGTATTGCAAGAATCTGAATTAGTGTGTTTTTTTAATAACATTCCTTGTATAACTTCGTAGTAAATTGCAAATTTTCGTTATATTTCGTGATAAGGTATTGTAAAAATAATTACATTTTTAAACCTCACTATGGGAGTATATTTATGTACTAATTGTAACGCTCTATAATGAAATTGTTATTAGTGTTTTTTGAGAGCCGAATTTATGAGCTACTGCAAGTAATTAAGATTTTAAAAGATTATAACATAGTTGTTCAGGTATGAATATTGGCTGGAATTACAAAAGAAAGTGCAAGAATGGGTACTATTACGAATATTTATAATTATTCAGCTTAGCATGGTTTGCTTTTGCATAAACTATATTTGTCTAATTTTAAATAATAATGACCGTTACCTGATATTCATACGTCTTACGAGTATATCGGCCATATGTCGATATGAACTTTCCATCCAAACGACGCCTGAAAGAGATCGCATATTGCGATAAGACCGTCCAATGTACACTTTTCATTGCTTTTTTATATATATGTACGTATAAAATAAAAGAAATGGAATAGATAAAATAATGTACATACATTATTTATCTACATAGCGTCATCTTCATATGCTTTAAAATACACCAGCTAGGCTCCTCCGTTTAAGATGCCCTACATAACACATGGATAAACTCATTGATATACAAATATTTTTCGAAAAAATATATTGATCCTTGGTCTAAATCAAACCACAACCGCAACCTTCGGATGTGAAACCGCAGTACGCATAACTAATCTATTATGACTATCAAGAGTAGAAAGGTTATACTCATTCATGATATCAACAGGAATGAGTATGTACCTTCTTCCTTATCATTCACTTCATTTCTGAAGGCCGTGTCCAATCTAAAATATTTTGAGAGCAATGTTCGCACAGCTCCCTCCACGCGACTCTGTCTTCGGCTTGTTTCAGGACAGTTGGTATGTTGAGTCATGTAATGGTTTATCACAGTAATACTTAGTCCCTTACACTAATTGTCTGGCATTCAAATGGTAATATTATGGTTTTATTTACCAACTGTACCAAATATTACATTTATATGTACGTACATACATACACTCATGCCGATATTCCATAAGGGTAGGCAGAGTGGTCTCTGCCTACCCTTATGGAATATCGGCATCTCTGTATGTATGTAGTATGTACTGTGGTCAGTACATACTACATACATACATACAATCACGCTCCTTTCCTATTGGAGTAGACAGAGACTACTTCTTTCCACCTGCCACGATAGTTTAATGTAGCAAAGTGGATATCCACAGCCCACATTTCGCCCCCGTGGGTAACGAGACGGGTCACGTGGCGAACCACGACGCCGCCATTTTATAAGGTTCAAAAGTATAAAAGTTCCTCACTGCGTTCCCACGGCTTAGTGGAAAAGAAAGGAAAGAGGATGAGGCAGGAAAGCTGTATTGAGCAAGGAATATGGAATTTAAGGAAAGGACTATGGGATAGAGGATATTATTTATCGGAAGGGGTAAGAAGAGACAGTAGTATACTTAAGTCTATTTACCGGACAGGCTAAAAGACTAACTTTTACTTAATTATATACCGTGCCCAATATCGTGTGCGTGTGCCTGTGTGTTTATACCGTGACCGCGTACGCCGCTTGCGTTATACATTGCATTCGCTAAAGTCAGCCGAATGCAATGTATGCGCAATAATGTAGCGACTACAGTGGTTTTAATATGTATGGACCAGCGGATGGGTGAACGACCCCGTCTTTTTCCTCTACCTTCCCAAATACAACCAGTTTGTCCAGATTATCCAGTTGTCTCCAGGCGATACGACCAAAATAGCCCAGGTCTCGTTGGTAGCTGATAGTGGATAATCTAGTTCTTATCTTAAGTAGGTTGAGAATGGATTTATTTATTCTTTTTGCTGTCGATGATATGCCCAACTTTCTTCGCAAGTGGGTCTATATCACAGAAAATCTGAAACTAACATTTCATCCAGAGATACCAATAGCAGGAAATTTTTCATCCAAAAATACCGTTAGCAGTAGACGTGATTATTATGAATATATATGTTCGTTTTTATCCATTAGCTGATCAAATGTAACCTTTAATTAGTGTAGAATTCACCGTTATCTTCACGTTTGTTAGGTATTTTAGAGATTAATGTGCATTTTTCGTGATCGTAAAATAATACTGCTATTCCATCCCAATTTACGTATGTCTACAGTGAGGCTCATATTCATATATAACTAATTGTATTGGTGAGCTCACAACTGCGCTTGGTGCAAATCAATCAAAACGCAGAGTTAAGAAAATATTAAAAATTTATCGCAATAAGACTCACGAAGTTATCCATAAAATATGAGTTTAAGTCTCGAAAGTTTAAAAATATTATAGCGAGGCCAATATTGTACCAGCCTCACAGATTATTTGATATTAAAAATATATTGAAAGTGTAAATGGACTATAATAGGTGTAATATTAAAATTATTTCAGACGTAGAAAAAAATGTTTTCTACACTGCGATTGGAGATGGGTATGTAGTCTGTAATTCCTACTAGCCTTTCAGATCATCATAATCATCCCCAGTCCATATTGTCCCCACTACAGGGGCACGGACCTCCTCTGATCAAGAGGGGGATTAGGCCGTAGGCTACCGCGCTGGCCTAGTGCGGGTTGGTAAACTTTACACACCCATGCCTTTTAGCCTTTCAGATGCTTTAAATTAATTGTTGCTGAAAACGTATTTATATCAAATAATAGATAATGACATTATGGCAATATTTGAAAATAATGTTGTTGATGATGTCGATGGTCACGCCAGATCACCATTATGGCAGAAGTGTGGTAGTGTTGGAAAAGGGTAGATATTCTGGCCAGACGTGTGTTGACTTTTGCGGGGCCGTACCTTTTTTTTTACAAATTGATAAATATTTATTATTGTATTTCTCCTTCGTAATTCAGCTTTTATGGCTCTGTTAACATTCGAGAGTAGCATTATCTGTCGGGAATCCGTGATAATGTATAAGAGGTGGCTCAACTTCTTAATTCTCCCCAAAGGTTTATATAATTATCTTCTTTTATTGTTGCATGTGACATATTCTGAACTTTTTTCATGTAAAAAAGAAAATGCACTTACCTGTTTTTGAGAGAGAGATCTTGAAGAGAATCATTGGTCCAGTGCATGAGTTGAGAATAACTCTGTCTTTATAACCACGAGTTATGTAAGATATTTAAAAAATCAAATATAGCGAAATACATGAAAAATGACCAGCTGCATATATAGCGGTTGAAGAGCTTAAGAATTCTCAAAATACTAATGTCTGGTAATCTTGAAGATTAAACGAAGTGAGAAATAGACAAGTTCATTGGACAGAGTTAGAAGAGTCACTCACTTCAAGAGGGAAAAGAATTCACTAACTAGAAAGCAAGAATGATTAATAGGAACGATTGGTACGATTACTATTAGAAAAAAACGATTATTTATTAGAAGATATTGAACTAGATTAAGAACAAAACTGGCTTCAATGCCAGTGATTATAATGATGACGAAAATTATATATTTTATTGAGTTTATATTTTATACTATAGGAATTTTAAATTGTTAAGGAAAAGGAAGCCGGTCGTTACGGTTGACGACCTTCAAATGGTACAGAAAGGTCAAGGATTGAGCGGTGGCCGTGACGAGGTCATTGCTACCCTTTTAATGAAACTTATTGCATCCCATAACTCTAAGCTATCACCAGAACACCAATAATATCATTTATGTTAATAATATTATATAATTACTAAGTAATTAAAAAGTCTGAGATAATTATCGGTTAATAGAGCCAAAAGATAATTATAATAAAATATTTAGATAATTATTCTGAAAAATAAAGTATGGCCATTTTATTAAGTGAATGTTCTCTGAAATAACTTTAATTAATTACCGTTATTAAATAGCAGGTTATATCAATATGTAAGTCCATAAACGTTGATTGATGTATATATTGTTTAGGTATCCTCCAAAATGGTATGATCTAGCCTAGTGGTATGATCATGCGTGAAGTCTTATATTTCCATTTCAAATCCAAAGTGCGTCTCTAAGTTTTCGAAATCATGTGCGTATAAGAACCTAATAATTATTCATCACTCGCTTCAAACTGTGAAAGAAAACATCGTGAGGAGTTGTGGACAAACTACATGAAGAGTCTACATGAGAGTTGACTCATAGAAATTTCCTTTTCTTGAATTAATGAAATTTGGCAGTCCATGTATATGTATGTCCATGCATGTGTTAGTAAATGTCCATGTATCTTCATATATTCTTCACTGGTATTATTTTTTTAAACCCGAATGAAAATAAACGAAAAAAAGAAACTTAAACAACAAAACGAAACAAGCAGTATCCTTCCTTCGATTGTTCAAACAACATAGCGTGGGGAAGGAGCGGTGCCACTACAGAATTGTAACGCATACTCGTACAATCTCCTTGGCTTGTCTTGTTGGTTGAAAGTCCGGTGTGTGTTCGGCCAGAGTGTATTATATAGTAAGCTATAGGTCAGGTATATTTACATCTAGAATATCACAACGAATTGTGTGGACTAGCATTAACGATTGCTTTACGAAACGACTGTCGGAAAAAAATCTGGATATTCATCGCTAATTGCCAAATTTTATTTTAAATTGTCTACACTTGCTTTCATTTTTATTTATTATATGTTAACATGAAAATGCACGGCCATATTATTGAATTTTATGATATGAGTTAAAATTAACTGAATTATTCTTAAGGAAAATCTTCATGATCATAAAATCACACGGTGATATGTCTTACAATTACAATTTCTTCAATTTTTTAATGTTGTCATTTGTACGGTGCTTGTTGAGTGCCCATGGTACTATCGTTATTACAGATCGTTTACAGACACAAATATAGTAGTTGTTATAAAATTAAAAGGAGCATTGTCTCCAAAAGTAGGCTGCAATTCTTCAAAATCACATTTTCTAGAAATATTTATTCGACAGAAATTTTGCACTGGCAATTGGCATTGGCACTGGCATTGCCTAATATTTGACTCGAGGTTCAAATAAAATAGAAAGCACTCCTTAAAATTTATTTAAGCACCAGCTTGCGAAAACTTACTGATCTACTTAGTATATATAAAGAAATATTTATTTGAAAGCGGACAAAACATGCGAAGTTAAAAGAAATCAGAGATTTTAAAAATTCTCCCAGTCGTCCAGCGAAAGTGGCATCACCAGTTGAATACAAATTTTATAACATTGATTCACGGCGAACCTTGTCCCAATCCAATCGAAAACTTTCCTTGGGGATAACCTTTAGATTTAATCCATTGGTAATACGAAAATTGATGTAAAAGCCTTCGCCGCACCGATCGAACACGACGTCTCACGATCCATACAAAACGCTCGAAGATTTTCAGATTTTCTTCTAGAATCACTGCGTCGACACGCTCCATGCCAAAATGTGGCATGTTACCTATCAAAAAAGGTTTAAATTCAATTGGTTTACGAGATTATTGGAAGCAATTCCGTTCAGAAAGAAGTATGAACGTGACTGGAATACAGGTAGGGGCGAGGGGCCAAAACGGTCGATGAGGGGGGATTTTATCGACGCTTTATTTACTTTTTTTGAGAAACCCTTGGCCTAAGTGTAATTTAATTATTCATGTTCATTTTTTTGATGTTTAAGTATATAATTTTAATACCTAACACCGTAATCAACTAAAGGTGATTGCAATATAATTCTAAATATTTTTACCCTTAGGAAGTTCTGGCGAAATATTAACCAGTTACAGGACCAGAAAAAAAATTAGTGATTCATGGTCGATAAAATATCATAGTCTGCCAAGCGTGGATATTATGGTAAATCCCCCATTCTTATGGAGAAGGTTCATATCCAGCAATGGAGTAACTCGAGCTGATGGTGAAGATGGTGTATAATAAGTACATGATGTATGATTACTATCAACAACAGTTTAATCTTGTTTGTTAAAGTTATTTAGAATTTCCTGTAACGAACAAATTATCGCTATCTAGCAACATAAAGTTTCTTGCATTTCCGTAATCAACGTTCGATTCACTACGAGGACTTATCACGCGACAACATCACACGTTAAAGCCGTATTGTCCTAAGTGGCTTTGTGCGCCAACCCAAGGATTGTACCAAGGAGAATTAATAGAAGTTTCCGCGCTCAGCTCGCGTTCAGAGCCCTATTGTGGCCTGATTTATCGACAAAGAACAATGATAAATCAAATCGAAATTGCCCCGGCGAGTATTCTTCAGGAATTACCTAAGGAGTTGGGATTAGAGCGCATATTGTATGTAGAGTTTTAGTGGGGTTTGGTTATAGGAAGTTTTAGATTTTACCCCCTGGGGTGCATTTTCTGCGGCAGATAAATAAGGGATAGAAAACTTAAAAGTCTTTATAATAGCTGAATATTTTAAGTATCCCCATAAGGCATGTGAGTTTTTTTACCTATACTTTTGATTAAATGATTCTTAATTCTTATATTACATTACATAAGATAGAGTGAGTAAGAGAATTGGAAGGAAATAACTGTTAAGAAAGAGATGCGCTTTATTAGACTATACACAGGGACTTCAGTATGGCAGCACACTTACCAAGTCCCAAGGCGCATACTAAGACTATTCAAGGCATTTAATCAGTGCGTGTTGCCAGTGATGATGACAAATTTGAAACGTGGACATTAACTATGAGCTTCATAAGAAAGGGCGTTTGGGAATCAATTGATCATGGGCAGAAGAACGACAAATCCTGATATAATAAAGTAATGTCATCTATCCTGTTTGAGGATGAGTGTGGAGGGTAGTGGCTTCCTTATATGAGACTGACATGTATGGAATTGCAAAATAACGAATATTGCTCGTTGAAGCAGGCTTCCTCTTGTCCTGTATTCTGTCGAGCCCTTCCAGTTCTAATAAACGGAGCTTAAAGAAAGGATTATTTTTGGAATCGCGAACATCTAAGTTGTAAGTCTCTTGAATGTTTCTACAGCAATAGTGAACTCGAGCTCGAGAAAGATAGTACCATCAGTGACTCTATGTTACGGTAAGTATCGCATACAAGTAATACAAGTATAGACTAAGCTCTCCGAGACGATCTTAATATAGCACAACAAAAGAGAGGTAGCGATAAAGTTCTTCTAAGAGACCTCGGAGCCTCTTTTTGTGTGGAAGAGGCTACCACAGGGTTTTTATTAGATATAGTCCTAAATATCTCATTCTTTCCCAACAGAGGATTGTGAATCTTCTTTAATATTTTCCACCGTGAGAAAAATAAGGAACCAATAGGAAGAGATTATAGTTATGCTCTAAGCAGTAGCTTAGAGCATAACCATAATCTCTTCCTATTGGTTGGTGGTATTGGTAGATTTGCTTGTTCCGGATTTTCTATCTCGTAAAGTAGCGAGATAGAAAATCCGGAACAAGCAAATCTGCAGAAGAAATAAAACAATCGATATAGTTCGATTTGAAATTGCAAAGCTGCAATGGAAGTGGGAGAAGAATATACCTTACAGAATAGAATTACGTTGGAGTCCTAAAGTTTCTGAACAGCAAACCTGAACAAGAAATTCTAATGTGGGTTGATTGCCGACTAGCTGGAGACCTAATTAAAGCTGCGGACAATCGGTGGATGCAGACAGCCCATAGCCGCTTGGTCTGATGTTCATTAGACAAGGCGTATGTCCAGCTGTGGACATCAGTGAATTGATATAATGAGGATACATAGACTACACTAACGTTGAGAATTTGTACTCATGTCCTCTTATGAATGTGAATCATACCTACACATGAATTTCAAATTCTAGACAAATATATAAAAAATCAGTCAAGTTTTAATACCGATTGAATTTTAGCAGTGGATATCATGGGCTGATATCTGTTCCAACCACGTGGACCTTATTTTATGTATCCTCCGGAAAACTGCTTGTTTTTTTTTTACCGAAAACCATATAAACACGAATTTAATAGGTGAATTGTGGTCTGGATATCGAGAATCGCATATGCGTCTACTTCCGGTCAATCAACATTTCCTGGTAATGAAATTTGTATTATACGATATATTTAAATATTAATTCAAACACACAGCTTCGCTTGCATTATATTTATAATGATGATGATAATAATGATAGAATAGAATTTATTTCAGCCATACAGTTGTTTTAAAATTATTGTCTAAGAAAAGTCTGGTGTTAGTTATTTACTAATCGTTGTTAGTTTGGCATCAAGATTAAATCATGATACGTAAATGCTGTTTCTTGGTTGCTATTATTCATACCAAAGAGATTCGGACTACACTTTACTAAAATAATAAATCAGCGCCATCTATCAAATTATAAGAATACTACTTTTTATTGAGTTAAATTTTTCTATCTCAGAAATTGATAGATGTCGCTCTGTAATATGGAACGCCTATGGAACTCGCTTCTTCTAGAATGATTCAGGATAGTTCTTTTCTGAATGGTTTCAGAAAAAGAGTTAAGGAGCACTTTCTCTCAAAATGATATATGTATGTATGTAATTTGGTATTGGTACATAGGCTTCTCTACCTACTACATTAGATCTTAACCTCCTTCTAATCTCAAATATTTTCACATTCTAAGCTTTGCTGGAAGAAACTCAATTTTTGAGTTAAGCTCCCCTTTGTACAACTTTTATCTTTATTTATAAATGTATTTATCTGTTTATGTACAATAAAGAATAAATAAATAAATATATAATATAGATAGACATACAGTTTCGTGTCAATTATGTTAATGTGTACTTTAGAGGATAAATATTTAAGTATGTGTTGTCTATTTTACTAACCTTTGTATCTTTATCATTCCAGCTCAATTAAAAATGCTACTTTTACCGATCAACAAATTATTACCTACCGTTTAATAATCCACTTATATTTACTATACGTACCTTCCGTTGGCAGGATCATCGTTAATCGACGGAACCCTAACAGATAAATTGGAATTGTAATAGTGTGTAATCCTTATTGAATTAAACCAAAATCTATTAATATTTTTCCTAATCTCATCCTTGACCTACAACGTATTTTGGATCGGGGTCTTCTGTTTTTGTAGGGGCTGCGGTTGCAGGGTTGGCTAGGTGATCGATCGTCATCTGACCTCATCTCTGTAAGCCCCCTTAAATTCTGCTAATGATCAGTATTGTTGAGACATCAATCAATATGCGCTATTTTACGATCCTTTTGAAACACGGAGAAGCCATGCAAATGTTAGCATACCGGCCGGGCATCAAACCTGAGAACTTTCAATTCTGGTATTTGGAAAAAGGCCTTATTCAATTTGCTACCGTGATTATCATTATTTTTACATACATACATACACTCACGTCGGTATCCCATAAGGGTAGGCAGAGACCACAGTTTGGCACATAA
>WUAW01028729.1:4955-17466 GCA_017165845.1 Thaumetopoea pityocampa | reverse complement strand
GCCCGCATGGGTGTCTGAAGTCTACCAACCCGCACTAGTCCAGCGCGGTAGACTACGGCTTAATCCCCCCCCCCCTCCCCCGAACAGGGGAGGTCCGTGCCCCTGTAGTGGGGACGATATGGACTGGGGATGAAGTACGTATAGTAGAGTCCTTACCCGACTTGGCACATCACTAGCCGGCGTGTTAACATTGAGTATTATTGTTACTACAAATTTGAACGTTAATTCAGTTAGGTACTCACGGTTTGCTCTCAGTCTGCGGGACCGGTTCAAATTGTAGATTTATCGGTTCTTTTGTAGTTTCGTTCGATCTACTCAATTCGACATCTGATATTTTGACAAGTTGCAGTTGCGTCAACACCTCGTCGGTTTCAACATTTACGACTAATACTGCATTTTTTTTTTAACATCGGCTCACAGTCCTTATTTTCGTTTTGGTTATGGAACGTTAACATCGAGTAGTGAGTGCACTCAAAATGTGATCGTACTAAACAATATGACACAATAAACATATTAAACGCCTTTAGACGTTGCATTTATTTAATATGAATATTATAGACCAATTACATATTTACAATAAACGCATGAACTAATAACACACTGTAAACCACAATAATTAAGTTCATGTTTGCGTTACAAATAATAATTATAAATCGGAAGTGGGCGACGTTACCAGCTCGTTAGAAACGAGACAATGATAATTAGAACGGTGTCGAAATTACACAGCACACGACCGTTAGTTAACCTGAAATCGTTGAAAGACAATGAGTAGGCGCGTTGTCGCGCACATACCTCGTCCCGCGGTTTTGCGCCGGCAGCTGTGATAGCACGATCGCCACGGAGGTACACAAATGACTGATCAACTTCTATCGCGCGCCGACGCCTGAGGGAATTCCAAGTTACGCGTATTTTTGCACAACATTATCGCGACTGCTTGTCGATGAGGAACACTGTATTCACACTGAACAATTAAAAAAATGTGTCTCCACTACGGTTGCAATCGACTGTATGTCAAATAACATCAATCGTAGCGTGGGCACACATAAATTACCATAGCGTAATGTTATTACGAATACGAATAATTATCGGACAACCAAGTTCAATAAGCAGTGTGACGTCACGATCAGTCGTCATCGTGGCAGTCGTTTCAAACAATCATCACACCCTACTAAACCATAAATAGATATACTATTTTTGCGTGACTTTAATTGATCTTTTGAACCTCATAAAAACGACGACGTCGTGGTTCGCCACCCGAGAAGACTCGTTTCCCGCAGGGGCGAAAAGTGGGCTACGAATAGCTATTCTTCACTAGTCAGAATACCAGCCTACCACGTGGAAGACTAGGGTTGGTTCCCCGCCGGAGAGCCAGGGAAAACGTTTAGACAAACAGAAAACATAGAAAAAATGGTTTAAGCTTAATACTAAAGTTAGTCCGTGTTTTCTAAGACAGGGGCGTTATTACAAAACATGTTTTAAAAAATATTAGTCGTGATGACCGGTATATTTGATAATGATGATCAATATATCTGATGATGTTTTGCATGATCTGATGATATAGTGATTTTAAGATATTATAGTTAATGAAATAAAAGATTTCCGTGTAATTTTCGCGGAACCGCTCGTCTCGTCCCCGCGACATAATTTTAAGTAAGATTTTCTGTGCCTCAAAAAGGTACCCATACACTAATACACTCCCCATACAAAATGATTTTACTTATAGGTACATCAAGCCGATTTACGAGCTAGTATGAAAGCGTTGATGAAAGTAGATGAAGCGAAAGATGTTAGGATCGTAGCAGGTGGAAAGAAGTGGTCTCTGCCTATTCCAGCGGGAAAATGTCGTGACTGTATGTACTTATGTAAAGCAGATTTCCCGAAGAACGGTCCTGGTGAGAAATAAAACACATCGTATGTTACCTATTCATATATGTACGTGCCAACACTTCCTTGAAGATTCGAAGGCCACATTACGCGTAAATAGTCACAATACAATAACTACAATCATTTTTTTGTGATAAATTTATGTTTAATTCGACGGTGTGCTTTGTTAGTTTTTTTATGCCATGGATAGAGCAAACGACCTTGTGATCCACATGACAGTAAACTGCGACTGNACACAATACAATAACTACAATCATTTTTTTGTGATAAATTTATGTTTAATTCGACGGTGTACTTTGTTAGTTTTTTTATGCCATGGATAGAGCAAACGACCTTGTGATCCACATGACAGTAAACTGCGACTGTCATACATAATAATAATAATCTATAGGAGATTAGAGGCAGGTGGAGAAACACACAAACACAGAGGAAGAGAGAGAGAGGGTAGAGGGGGGGAGGGGGGAGAGGAGGGAGAGGAAGTAATTGACGAATAATGGATTAGATGACTCCGTATGGTACTAGCATATCATGTAATATCATGTACTTACAGGAAAGTTGACTATGGTGTTGTGGGTACCACAGAACAAATCTATGTTCTGCGGTGGGTACATTATGCACCGACCGACAGAGAACTCTGGCAGAAATGTTTAAACATGACTGTTCTGAGGACACACCCTCAAGCCGCCCTATGAGATACTGGATGGGTTTCGTAAAGCAATATATCACAAGCACACCACTGAGAATGCTGAAGATCGAGCAAAGTGGTGAAGACTGAGCCGGAAGGCGGACCCAGGTAGCAAAGTCGGATAAAATAGCGCAAGGCAGAAGAAGTGATAACCTCAATATATTTAATCAGACTAAGGTTTTGCACAGGTAAGGATGCACGAATTGTGATCATAAGTGATAGAAATCAAATTTGCAAGCGATACGTTTTTAAATAAGTAAATACCTTGAAGTCTTTAGCATAAGAGGAAAACAAAGGAAGACGCATTCAAATGTCACGCGTAAATATTCAAAGAACGTAGGCGGGCGACTGGTACTATTGACCACTATTACAGAATACTAACTGTTTGCATTACATGTGAACGTATCAAGAAAATAAATAAGGTGTCAGAGAAAACTAGGTTCGCCGCTATAATACGTCTCCAATAGGGCCATTTGTTGAATATTTGCCCGTAGATACACTAGATACATGAAGACGGCTGAGAAGTACATCAGAGTAAGAGATAGGCTTGGTAAATAAAGTAGTGATATTAATTTGCGTTTTAACTCTTTTCACTCGTATGTCACACTGGAGGTGACAATACTAATCTATCTATCTTCTATCTTCTTCTATACATATAATAAAACTGTAACTGAGCCAAATCTGTACATTAAATATTTTTTGAAAATTTTAGTTGCGTTACACTTATCGATATGGAGACCAAAACAATTTTTAGACGCCTTGCATACAGACGCAAGCGTACCGACGACAAGCGTACCGACTCAGAGCGTACCGACGCTTGCGTACCGACGCCTTCGTACTGATGTCACGTTTCCCGACGCCAAGCTTCCCTACACCAAGCGACCGACGACAAGCTTCTCGAAACCTAGCGTTCCGACGCGAAGTTCTCCGATGCCAGGCGTCCCTTTGTCAAGCGCCCCGATGACGTCCGTCCCTTTGCCATGCATCTCGATGACATGTATCTCAACGTAATGCGCCCCGACGCTATGCGCCCTGAGGCTAAGCTTCCAGACGCCAGGCGTGCCGACGGCTAACGTCCATCGCCAAGTGTCCCGACGCCACACGTTCCGATGCTTTAATTTGTGTACCACGTTAGACGAATATTTATTTTTCAGTTTACGGTGAAATAGATAAAGTAACAAATGAAGATAATTCTTGGCTCTGTGAAAGAACCGTTTTGATGACGTGCAATGATTATGCTGCCGCAATTAACCAAAATATTGATGTGCGTTGCGGATGAAAGTATAGAGTATACTTCCATTAACAGGGTGAATCAAGACCAGGCTACCAAATATCCTATCGAATTTTTGAAATCATTTCATTCCACTTCTCAAAAATGTCAAAGCTATCTCTGTCAACGAAAGAGTGATTTCACAAATTTAAAAAAATGCTATCAGTTGGGGTCCCAATTTTATAGGTACTATTTCGAAATTTAACTTCGTCGAAGTCAGCTAAAGCCTAATCAAACATTTTTAGATTTTATATCTGCCTGTTTGTTGTTAACATCACGAAATGGCTCAACGGAATTCTATGAAAATTAGTTCTACTTAAAATAACGTCTTACTTAAAATAATGTTTTATTGGAAATGGTAAAGTGAAGCTTAAGTGCAGCTACATAAATGCGTAAAATATAGAAGACCTTATAGCCGGACTATATTATAATCCACATTGTTTTTAAAGTTATGTCAATTACAATTACCACGCGGACGTAGCCGCGGGAACAGCTAGTTTACTCTAAAACATTGGAAATTGTTTTAAAAAGTATCACACTGTTAAAGATTACAAAAAATAAAACATTTTATAATAATAATAAATAATATATAATACGTTGAATTCTATCATTGTAAATTACTTTCATTCATTTAGGTAAAAATAAGTACAAGTTGACTCCTAATAACTTTGAAAATAAATCAAGTGCAAAGGGTTAAGATCCGGAAATTATGGTACATTACTATTTTTTTTTTGGGAGATATACATATGTACAACTATAGCCGTTAATGAGTTAAAACACACGTCTGCCGCGCGCCGGTGGCTCTGACCTGAAAGTATCGGAAAGCACGAAGCGACCTCGGCCTTTAAGTACGAGATCAAAATTCAGAGTAAATGTCGTACCCTTATTTTAAATTCCTGTGCTGTATTTTGCTTGCAATTGTAGAGGAAAATAATAAACTTTAATATACTTACTTATGTTTTTTGCTTCTCGGTCCTCTATCCTATGTAGATAATATTCGTATATATATACATATGTATCTTTGTTTAAGTTCTAACACCGCGTAACTCAACAAATGGTCTTTTAAAATTATGTACGTCATAGGGTTGGGAATAAAACAATGTACTGTATGATCGATCATAACGTATGATTAGAGCCAGCAAAATGAGTGAATTTAATGTTTTGTAAAAATAAAATACATTTAATAATTACGTACTAGTGAAAGAGACATATTTTTTTCTCTCCTGAAGTAATGCCTTTGGTAACTCATGCCGTATTAGAAGAATTTTAGCGACAATATTTGGAATCATACCGAGCGTCGCGCTCTCTGGAGTTCGCTTGAAGACTTTCAAACATAAGTCGTTCTCCCAACTCTATTATCGAGATGTGGCATCTAAATTAATATAGTAGCTCTTCAAAAAAAAAAATCTGGAGTTCGCCTGATGATTTTCAAACATAAGTCGTTTTGCCGACTCCATTATCGAGATGTAGCATCTAAGTTAATTTAGTAGCTCTTCATTGTGACTCTCTATAGGGGAAATCTATAACCTATACAAATATCCTCAGGTCTGTTATGGTGATTTTAATGGTTTAGACATGATTACCTACTAGTACGCTCAAATAATTTGATAACATTGATTAATTAATTTATATATTAATTTTATTAATATTTTTCGTTTATAATACCTAATAATGATACATTTTTGTACGTCTTTGTATTATTTTAATGACTATATAAGCTAATGCTATGAACCTATCGTCCTTTGAATAAATAAAACGGATGTTAAATGATGAAGAAACAAATTAAATATATTTTCCTATTTCTTAACATCCGCTCATATTATTTTAATTCGGATTCGTAATTCTTTTCCGAATATATTGTCTCCGAATCAATATCTTTTTCTGTATCTATTTATGGTACGCACAATAGATCACAATCAAAATTAACATTACAAATTCTTAAATAAAATTATAACATTCTATATTATGAGCCGCAAGGGTGCACACACACAGAGTCAAGTATAAAGTAGTTGATTCATTGGAATACTACTTATCCAACGTACGAGTATGTATATAAACAGCATCGGTACCTACTCTATAGGGAACGGTAAGAGATACCATCCCCTAAAAAGTAATGGTATAGTTGATTAGTAATGGGCATAATATTAAGTATTTCATAATATAAAATAAATTTATAACATATAATTGTCTGTTTGCTTCGTCACACGCATAAAATAATATTTTACACTAATAAAATAGTTAACATTATTATATGGGATTACGCTATTTGAGGATATTTTCGTTTTTCTTTAATGTATTTAACTAATTCATGGGAATTCTACATTGTTAGCTATCTTTTACTCCCATTTTAGGGGTATGGTTAGATATAATGCTCCAAATAATCCCACAGAATATAGCAATATTATCGTTTACTTTATGAGGTGTCATCTTCACCATCAGACCAGTCATCACTAGGTAGGTCATTATTTGAGGATTTATAATCGCATTTATCAAAGTTATATCGATCATGAAGCTCTCTTTTATTAATTGAACTGAGTATGAAGTTTTATTTTTAAGAATAATTCTAAGTGGTGGGTGATGAGAATCTTCTGTAAATAAAGGCCGAGATGTCAATACCTCTATATTGTTTGGGAAATTAGATAAAACTAAATCAAGACTACGGTCATTTGCGTTGGGCATATTATTAAATTGATAAAAATTACAAAATGTTATCATTTTATTAAACAGACAAGCCTTGGAATCAGACGAAAATATAGCATCTAGTGTACCCTGAGAAGAAGTAACCGACCTGATATTAGGCGTGTTGAAATCTACGACAAGTAAATAGTTTTCAGTTTTATTTCTGTTCATTAGTATAATATTTTGAACACTATTGTAAAATTTATCCAAATCGTTACTGGACATATTGGGTGCGAGATATGTAACACACACATATGAGTGTAAGAGATTTATCCATACTAACAAATATCCAAACATCCTCAAATTCGGTTTCCCATCATGATTGTCTCACTACACTATAATTATTGTTTACTGCAATTAACACCCTTCCCCCATCCTTTTTCGAGGAATTTCACGTACAAGGGTCTCTTCTATAAACTTTATATCTAATATCAATTAAGTCTGAATCCTGAAACATTAAAGTTGGAGAACAACTTTAATATTTCAAGAGTCAGAATTAATGGATTCAGAATGGAACAAATTATATCACAATTCAATACATTCACTAAGACATCTACAGTTTTAGGGCATATTTGATTAACATTTTGATAGTAAATATACATTAATGGGTTTATGAAAATATCTAAATAGAGAGAAAAAGTAACAAAGATGTAAAGGAAAATCAATAATATAATATACAATAAGGAAAATCAAGAAATAAACCAAAACTCTAAACACGAACAAACTAAATTAATAAGTTTAAAGAGGACATGTTATTAATTAAAATCGTCGAAGAGTTATCGTCCTTATGAGCGTACACTCGTCCATATTTGATACACACATATCTACTTGTATATGCATTCTCCTTGGAAGATTTTCTTGTTTTAGCATAAAGTTCTTTACTTTCCAGTTAAAGGTGTTCGACATAATAAATTTTGTATTTTTCACATGGGATGTCAGCGCAAGAAGAGTTTAATGGCTTTCTTTTATTTTCCTTATTGTATCTTTTAAACAGAGAAAGAATTACATCTTGTAGGCGAACCGAGGTTAAAGTAACCAATATATTGCGCGGTTTATATGCAATAGGAATCATTTCAGCTACTTTCTGATTGAATAAATATCGTTTTGACTAATAGGTGGCTTTATTTTATCACAAAGTTTCATTAATATGGCTAAAAGATTTTCGTTACATTTTCAGGTACCATTTAGATTTCTAAATTTCTACTTCTAGACGATGTTTTCAGAGCTTTTGTTCGTCCGCTTCATTTAATTAAACTTAACTCTATTTTGAACTTATCTGATTCAAGCATCAGTATTTTTTTATTATATATTGTATATATTATATAGCTTCAATTAGATTATCTTTCAAATCTTTTTGTTCATTTGTCATAAAGTCTATTGTGTCAAAGAATTCAGATTTCAATTTTATAATTGCATTATTAGTGTCATCTTTAATAGCAGATCTCATTATATCCAGTTTTGAATCAAGTTCACTGAACAGTTCATACTTAAACTCGTTGATCATTGTTGCAAGGATTTGTTGTACTTACCATTATTAGTTATAACAGTTTTGTTAGCCGCAATAGGTGATTCGTAGTTGAACTGATCACCGTGTAACGTATCGTTAGAGTTAGGCTCAATGTAAGCAATTTTGCTGTTATATGTATGTGGGAGTATTTTCATTTTTGCTTTTCGTCACGCAAGAGGGACATTTCCACGTACGACTGAAAGCTACGTGGTTCTCTTTTTGTAATACGCCGTAGTTATGTTTAAGCATATATAATGATTTTACAAATATGCACTTTAGTAAATCTTCAACACGTATATTTTTGTGGCATATAAAGTAACTCATTATTACAGTACTATCTAAATTATAGTTTATTTTTTGAATAAAATAATATTCCAATAATAAAAGTATAATAATAAATAACTTTAACTAATATATTATTGAGCCAGAATTCATCTTTATGCCTCTTTCCTTAATTTAACTCATTTTTTAATCGTCGAAAATAACTGACTTCAACTCTTTCATCCTTTGAGGATCAGTGTTCTCACTCTCTAAGTTTTTGATTTTTTTATCAGAAACTTTTTTCTTAAGGAGATTTCAAATGTGTTCCATTGGATTTAGGTCTGCGTTATACGACGGCAGTCTTATTACTTCAAGACCACGGTCAGCCAGTAGCTTATATTTTTTGGGTGTTTCGTAATCTTTTATAATTAGATATATCATTGGTTTTGGAAAATGTTCGGGAAACTCATTATTACGTTCATGTAACCACTCAATCATCACTTGTTTCTTTAAACTCATATTGGGAGGTTTATCTTTCTCGTTGGTACAAATTATATAATGAGAGGCGTTATCCATAAGTATAATATTGTTATATTGGACAAAAGATTTAGTTCTAAACATTTTGTCATCATCTGGCCGTGGTAATCCTGGTGTTTACTTTTGTGTTAGCCTTAAAAATTAAATTCAATTAAATTTATCCGGTCCGACGGTGATCAGTGTTATTATTATTTCTTACTCCAAAATTCGTAGCAGACTGCCATCATTTTTTAACAGTGCATGAATCCAGATTGTTTTTATATCAATTAACATTTTTGTGCCAGCTCCAAGTAAATCATTAGTATTTATACAGTACAAATATTTAGTCCTCCAAGTTTGATATTAGGTCATTCAATTAGGACAAAGCTTTTATAATAACTTTTTTTTTTTTCATAAATGGTCGCAATGTCTTCTTACTTCCTTTATAATTTAAACCTTGTAGAGCAGCCATAGTTTTATCAGTGGGAATTTCTTTTCGCAATGTGTATATTGTAATAATATTTTTTGCGACTTTGCTTCGGATTTATATCATCGTCAAACAAGAGTTTACAGAAAAACAAATGCACTTTCATATTAATAGTTTCGGGATCTAATATTTTACAGATATTACATAATAAAATAATAGTACGTACAAAAAGATAAGTCGTATGTTAACGACATTTTAAGTACCTACCTAAAAGCTGTGTTTTTGTGTCTGTATAAATTAATACCTAAATTTCATCAGAGAATAGACCAACACAAGCGCAGGTAATAGTTTAAGCAAAAATCAAATTAGTAATCTTTGTTGTTTCAACTATTAGCAAATTTATTTAAAGTAGTTAACAGGTCCAAAACTATTCAAAACAATAGAATCAGTGAATTGTCGTCGATGACGTCAGGCAATCAATCACGTAAGATTTGTCCCCTCGTGCGTCTTACAAAGACGCACGAGGGACAAATCTTACGAGTCACGACTATTCAAACAAGGGCTACCATATGAGTAAATAGCTAATAATAAAAGTAGTAAACATACGAGTATAAGCAATTAAGAGAAAAAGCAGTAGAATTTTCCTATTCACGTTTGCGTTTACTTAACGGTACCGATTGTTGTTGACACTAAATGCTTGCTAAGCTTTAGTATATTTGATCAAAAATACTGTTATGGGTCGGGGGTGAATTAAATGCCGCTAGCGTGAAAAAGTTAATTTATGTATGTAGAAAGAAGTATTCGAATCCCAGAGTATATCAGTAACCGTCGTCCAAGCAACTATTTGTCGAAAGATTCCGTAAATAACGTATTCCAATCGCAAAATAACTTTCCGTAACCGTAGTACACGCAGGTAGTCATCTAAGTCTTCCTTTCGCCTATATTTGCTTCGAATATTTTCGATCACTAGTTGAAAACTGCGTTTTTTTTTCGAAGTGAGGGATGCTGTTGGCCGCGAGGCCTTTCACTGCGTCACCGGACAGAATAGCGAGTGCGAAGTACCCTTCAGCCTAGCCTCAACGGCTGCAAAAATGGGGCGACTAACACGAGGGTATCTCGAAGGAGTCTCGAGCCTCGGCTTGGGCGGTCGCCGGAGATGGGTGCGTCGGAGTTGTAGACCTCGCTGCAAGAATGCACCTAAAAAAGGCGGAATCCCTAGCCTCTGAGTCTTAGGGATTCCGCTCATATCGAGAAGCGCGAGGGTGATGGGGACGTCGGTGTCGTACAGAACGTGACGGGGGCGGCGCGGCGGTGTCGTGAGATTGGGTCGCGGTCCGATTTGTAGGCGGCAGAGGCCACCACTAGCGGATTGGGATGCTCGAGAGGCCGCTCGAAATACTTTTGTGATATTTCCCGAAAGTATTTCGCGATCGTGGGGAGGTCGGAGTGGAGATCAAGATTGCGCAGAAACCAAGGGGCACCTACGGTTTTACAGAGAAATTTTGAATGATCTGGAGCCCCTTGAGGAGAGCGGGAGTGGCGTGTACGAACGCAACGCATGCGTAGGATATGATGGGACGGATTCAATCTTTGTACAATGTCACTTTGCTCGAAAGCTACATTTTATTCCGTTTGCAGAGCATTTGGTGAAGATGCCCCAGGATAAAGGAGGCATGGTTACGGACAACCTTGATGTGGTCCTTGAAGGACATCCCGGAGTCCAAAGTGCCCCGTGATATTTGACATTTTTTGTCCAGGGGATGGGACGGCCGAACATGGTGGCCGTGGGGATCACGTTATGCTGAGGCCTGAAGAACCGATGGGCGGGGGTAACAGTGGTCCTGGAGAAGAGCACTGCCGTACTCTTCTCCGGATTCACTTCTATCCTCCACATGCCGAACCATTCACCCAGCTTATTGGCAGCGGCTTGGAGTTTCCGTACGATGTGCACTTTGTTCCTGCCGGAAGTGTAGATAGCGGTGTCTTCCGCGAAAAGGGCTAATGAAGTATTACGTGAACGGGGAATATCGTTTGTGTAGAGACTGAAAAGCAGGGGGGACAGCACAGAGTCCTGAGGGACTCCGGCTGGGATGAGGCGGCACGACGAATGTGTGCCTTCGACTCGGTAGCGAAAGGAGCGGTTCGACACAAAATCTCGCAGGATGTACACGAACTCGTCTGGCACATTGAGAGCGAATAGCTTGAAAATCAAGCCATTGTGCCAGACTTCGTCGAACGCCTTTGCTACGTCGAAGAATAGAATGCCTGTGTAAGTGGGGCAGCGGATGTTGAAACTGCTGAGGATGTGCTCCGTGAGGCGGTGCACCTGTTGAGTACAAGAGTGTTTGACTTGAAAGCCAAACTGCTCATCGATGAGGAAACCCCGAGAGGAAACGAAGCTTTTGAGGCGCGCGAGGAGCACGCGCTCGTATACTTTGCCGAGGGATTCAGAAGGCTGATGGGGCGATACCTCGCCGGATTGGAGGCGGCTTTGCCAGGCTTCTAAATGCCGATGAAGATCGCATCTTTCCACGCTGAGGGAAAGGTGCAGTTTGACATGGCGGCATTGAGGGTGGCCACTACGAGGCAGAGAAGATGGGCGGGCAAGAGTTTCAGAACTTGATTCAAAATGCCATCAGAGCCTGGTGCTTCCTTTGGTTTCAGAGCCTTGATGATCTCTTGGATCTCGGAAGTCGTGATTGGATCGAGGAAGTCCGCGGGAGGTAGGGAGGACTTACGCTCGACCTCGCTGTCCACCGCGAGTAGGTGAACAGGGTTGATGAGGAGTGAGCTGGGGGTGCATTAACTCTGGAGATTTTCGGCGAAGGACTCGGTCTTTTCGTCGTCTTCGAAGGCCAGGTTGCCAACAACCTGATCAATCCTGATCCCCTCCCAAGAGGGGCATTGGGATTGATCAGGGGGCATGGTTTGGACCGTATCAGACTTGAGGGATGGCGCCAGGCTTTAGTAGGCCTGGCGCGATGGCGCGATCCCCTCCAATATGGTATTTCACTGGTTTTCCCGTAGCTCGAAGATGCGGCGCTTTACATCTCGCTGTAAAGCTCGCATCCGAACCTGGTTCGACTCAATGGGGTAGGCGTNGCATGGTTTGGACCGTATCAGACTTGAGGGATGGCGCCAGGCTTTAGTAGGCCTGGCGCGATGGCGCGATCCCCTCCAATATGGTATTTCACTGGTTTTCCCGTAGCTTGAAGATGCGGCGCTTTACATCTCGCTGTAAAGCTCGCATCCGAACCTGGTTCGACTCAATGGGGTAGGCGT